>RDPX01000145.1:825372-836475 GCA_003991215.1 Morbakka virulenta
TACTACTACTACTACTACTACTACTACTACTCCTACCACTTCCACCCCCTTCACTACCTCCACCTCCCTCTCTACTACTACTACTACTACCACTACTACTACCTCTTCTACTACTACTACTACTTCTACTACCACCACCTTAACTACTACTACCACCCCCTTTACTACTAGTAATACTACTACCACTACCTCTACTACTACTACTACTACTACTACTACTACTACTACTACTACTACTACTACCATTGCTACTACTATGTTTCATCTACTGGGCGTGGGCTGGGTAACACAGTCTTCCATCTTGTCTATACTGACCAGTTCTTATCACTTTGGAATAATTGAGCCGAGTCCATTTTATGATACTATTTATCCATTAAGTATTTGGCCTTGCTTTTTCTCTCTCACCATTAATTTTTCCTTTTATCAAAACTCTGTTTATGTTGTTTCTTTCAAGCAGATGCCCCAAAAATTGTAATATTCATTTTTTATGATCTTCATTAGTTGCCTGTTGGTATTTCACCACTTTAATTGTCCTACAATATATTCACACTTCTCAAGCTTCCAGGCATTTGTATGGGGCCAATATAAAACACGTGTCCATGTTTCAGCTCCACGAAGTGATGTAGACCAGATGTAGCACATCAGAACTTTTTCTCGTTGCAAACGACATCTTTTTGGATTTTTTTTAAGGAACACTTTGTTTTATTAAAAATTGGTCTCGCAATTGCTATTCTTCGCATGACTCCAGGTTTTTTTGGCCTTCTGTGAGACATAAGGGCAAGTGCCATCCAGGAAAAGTTCCATGAAGCAAGGGTTGAGGTGTTAAGCTCACCAACAAAAAAGAGAAGTAATAAATGAATTCACAAAGCATAGGCAGAGCCAATGAGAGGGAAAATACAATGCGCAAGATGTGGCTCAGAAGGCATGGCCTAGTTAAAAAGGAGATGAATAGAAAGGAGTGAAAGAAGAGCAAACTGCAGACAGAGCAAGTGGAGAAAGAAGATTCGTGCCGGAGACTCCTATGTTAGGACCCACATATATGAAGTAAAAGTATGATGTCAGTTTCGTTCTTTCCATTTGTGCAAGATGCCAGGCTGCCCAAGATAGGTAAAGGATGCTACTTCTTCAATAGGAGTGCCGTCAATTTCCATGATATATGGTGTGATGTCGTCATCTCTTGTAACTGTTATAACCTTAACTTTCTCAACATTAATTTTCATGCCATATTCTTTGCCTACCTTGCTTACAGTGCCTAATCCATATTGTAATACCTTTGCTGTCCCCGAGGGTACGGCTGTATCGTCAGCATAATTTAATTTCTTTATATTCTTTCCTCCATTGTTAATGCCAATAAACCTTCAATGCTGCGAAAGGTATGTTCAGAATAACGGTCAAAGAGATTGGGCAAAGAAAACAACATTGGAGCATTCCCCTTTTGACTTGTATGTCGTTACTGGCTTTATATTCTAATTTGATATGTTTTTGCCTCTATTAATAGACGTTCTTTAAGAATGTCATTTCACAGTCTCCCACTGTTTTTCTCTGGCAATCAATCAACTTTGTTATCAAAGGCATTTTCATAATATTTAAAGCAACTACAAACAGTTTCCCTGGAGTCTAAGTATCACCCAAAGATGATCCAAATTTTATTTCTTTTGTTCGTTTACAAAACCAGTTTGCTTATCACTGACCTTAGTGCCAATTGTTGTTTTTTTATTCTATTGATTTTTAGAATTAGCTTGAGAAGGCTTGTCAAACTGAGTTCAATATTTATTGCATCTTGAGCCTTTTTGGTTTCCTGGACAGTCTAAAAAACTCACTACGTATCACCCCGTTTCTATAAGTGACATTAAAAAACTATGTCAGAGTGCAGATATGCTCAACGTCTAAGGCTTTGTGCATCTCAGAACGAATATTGTCTAAGCTGGAAGCTCTATTGTATGCAAAAGAGGCCAGAAACGTCCTCCTATCCGTGTCGTACATCATCCTCATAAAACAGCGCCGGACCATCTCTGTTCCTGATACATTCATTCAATGTTCTCTTCCTTTTCATTTCAGTTACATCTTTTGCTTAATTATGCATTTCTTAGTCTCTGTTTAGTGATTCCAGCATTTCGATTTCAGTACACTTTGAATGTCAACATTCTTTTCTTACACTTAATATAAATAACTTTTTCAACTGGGAATAGTGATCATATTTGTTCTATCATCTTGCTAACAGCTACAAATTTAGAAGTGGTCAGTCAATAAGAGCTTATCAGGAATTTCCTGATACTTTGTAGAAGACTAAATGTCATCTAAATATTGAGTGTTCACTTCTTACCACAATGCACGTGTTATGATAGGCCTGGAAGTAGCTGAAAATGGTCTGACAGTTTCATATGATTATAAAGTGCTATCACATATCTTCCTGTATGTTGGAAATCCAGATACTGCTTTTTCACATGAGAACAAACTAAACCAGCTAGAACGCCATGAACAGTACCGATGATATATGTGCAGTACAACCATTGAGATCTTTTATGTACAGGTATCTTTTCAAAAGTCTTGAGGCGATGGAGTAGTGGCGACGTGTACAGACTTAACAGGTTGGCGGCAAACAGTCACAATTCTGCACACAGGCGGCTCAAAGCTTATCTCACATTGTTGTTAATTAGGTCGAACAGGAACTAACTTTGATGGAGCTTTTTGAGACTGCGCAGCCCTTTTTAGGGGCAACGCTATTCAACCAGATCATGGAAAGGGTCTAGAAAAGGTGACCTGAACATCGTCTATTCAACCGGAAGCTGGTCAGCTACATAGCTGACGGCTGTTTAACTTTGCAGGAAAACAAAAGAAAAAGAAATACAATTTATGCAAAAGAGAGAATTAAATTGAATATTGCTGCTTGGAACGTAAGAACACTTCTTGGTCGTGAAGTGTCTGCTCATCCTGAACGAAAAACAGCTGTTGTCGCCAAGAAAGGGGCTAGGTACAAAGTGGACACTGCTGCTTTATCTGAGATTCCGTTGAGTGAAGAAAATCGGCTTACTTAAAAAGGTGCTGGATACATTTATTTTTCTAAAAAGGCAAGTCTGAATGAAAGAATATGGCTGGAGGAGTAGGTTTTGCTATCCGGAGGAAGAACACGACAAAGTTAGCGCAACCGCAAAGAATTAGTGATTAAATACGGTCTATGTAAGGCAGACGATAGTGGTCTTCTTCTTCTCCAGCTTTGCACAGAATTCAATGTAGCAAGGTGTAACACCTTCCAACAAACGCTCATTAACAAGGAAATAAAAATCCAAGTAAAAAATTTCTTGGCATTACAAATATAGCTGCTTACTCATTAAACAATGGCAACTTAAAGTAGCTATGAGGTGCAGGCATCTGCAATATTAGGTTCTGCTGGAATAATCAGTATCGTCTTGACATGAAAATCTATTGGTAGTGGCTAGGTATTTTTGCCGTTTGATCATTACCTTTATTTATAGTGAAGGTCAAACAGAACATCAGGCAGTAAGGAGGTACTAACTATTAAATGTCTTTACAGCACGTGGCAATAAAAGAATTAGCCACAACTGCTAAATGCGTGGAACATTAGTTGCTAAAAACAATTCTTACTTTTTGAAAAACTTTTATCTTATATTCACCTACTTTCGTTGATGAAACCCCTGGTGAACAGTGGGCCCATTTTTGTCTTTCACAGATATCCATCTATGAAAGTCCTGAAAGGAAGCAACAGATTAAGAAAAGGTGGGGCAGAAAGGACGCAAGACACCATAAAATGCAAGTGGAAAGACCCTTCCTCTTAGGTTGGTCATCAGCCAAGGCTCAAGCATCTCGAGACCCCTGTTCTGCATGGTTGGGGCCTATACTTGAAGACCCGACCATGGAAAGGCCAGACCTTTACACTTGATCTTAGCCAAAAGGCCGAGAAGAATTTACCTACTGCACAGAATCCAAACCTCAAATAAACTGGTCGTTTTCCTTTCAGTTTTGGAAATTCAAGTCCACAAAAAATCACACAACTTACATGTGCACCCTACTAAAAAATTATTTTATAAGTATACTTGAAAAAGCTTACATATAAAAGAGACTCTATTCTGATATCTACAAGGGTCTCACAGCGACACAACAGAAATGTCTGTAAATTATACCCTTGGTGAAACTAAAAACCTGGCAAAAACTGACCACAAAAAATGACATGATAGCATTTTTCAAATTGTGTTGTTGGAGCTAGGCCAAAAAGTAAGATCTTGTTGTAGGATGATATAGTCAGACTAGAGTGTGTGGTAAGAAACATTGATGCTGAAATCTTGCTCTAAGTCGATTTCCAAATTATTCATACAATTTAACTTAAAATAGTAACAAGGAATTCAAAATGGATATGCCTCATCATGGATACAGATTTCTCTGTAAACAACTAAATAGACGTTGAAACGGTAAATTTTTTTAAAATCAAGAATACGTGAAAGAAATATAGAAATTTTACAATGGAATGCAGCTAAGAAAGGTATGTCAGCAAAATAAAAAACAAAAAATTATTGACCCCACAATAACATTAACGCACTTCATAAAAAGTGCTCATGTACATCCATAATTAATTAGGCTATGGGTGACATGGAGATTATCATATCTGACCAAATATGTGCTACTATGAGTTGAAGACTTCCTTGTTTCCAGCCCCGGCCGGTCTCGGTCTGTTGACTGATCTGCTGCACTACTGACGAGTGTTAATTGAGTTAGGCCACTTCTGGCCAGATATATTAATCTCAATTTCAGTCCTAGCTCAACAGATATTATGTATACAAAGCATGACTCTAATGAAGGTGAAATGCCGAGACGAAGAATAATTACACTGGGCTACCGTTGTGGAGATTAAAAGGCTCCAGGTTTTAAAGGATATTTCATTGCCCACGTCAGTAGTTCCAATGGGTTAGTCAAAAGACTGAAAAGCCAATGGCCCGGAATTGAAACGCGGTAGTGAAATTCTTTTAACAAATTGTGGTAGCCAACGTCTGATAAATGTGTGTGTGTTTGTGTGTGCACCTTAAAATGTAGTTGGTACAACATTCTGTCAAAAGGACTTTTAAAAAAGGACTTTGGAAAAGAATTAAGCATTTTTTCCAGAAAGGTCTACTTTAAAGCCCCAAATAATATTACACTACTAACAATATTAATATTCATTTTTCAATGTGGTTTCAGAGCTGGACGTGGGGCAATGGATATGATATTCACTGCTCGCCAACTTATGGGGGAATGTATGGAGCAGCAGGTACCATTATATCTAGTTTTTATTGACCTGACCAAAGCTTTCTATACCAGCAATCATAGTACACTCTAGGCGTTGCTTATAAAACTTTGATGTCCTGCGAGTCTTGTAGAGATGATGATGATGATCAAACAGTTGCACCATAACATGAAGGTCCAAGTAAACTTCAATGTTTCACAGTGTTAGAACCAAGATCAGTTGAGAATGGTATAAAACAGGGTGACTTACTGGCTCCTTCTCTTTTCTCATTCGGCTTTGCGGTGATGCTCTTTCATGCTTTTAAGGATTGTGAAATAGGTGTAGGCATACGGTTTCCAATATCAAGGAGGCTTTTTAAACTTTGGCGTCTCAATTTGCGCTCGAAAACTAATCAGAATCTTGTTCGTGAGCTTTTGTATGCAGATCATGCTGATCTTGTTGCATGATTATGGATGGAAATGCAGATGATTATGAACAAAATCTCAAGTGCTTGCAAAGCATTTGGCCTCACCATCAGAAGACTTATGTTATATTTTCACCTCCAGTTGGAGTGAAAGGAGGAGGTTAAACGTTACTGGTAGTTTAATATTTTTTGACAGTACACTTGGCAGGAATTGCACACTTTATGCTGAAATCAATCACAGAATAACCAAACACAGTTCTTGGTAAGCTGGAGGAATGTGTGTGGTCAGATCAGTAAATCACATCAAAGGTAAAGATTAGTGTTTATAAAACATATTTGCTTACTTCTTCGTTATACAGCTCAGAAACGTGGACAACACAGAGGCGACATCTCAAGCCTTTGGAAAAGTTTTATCAAAATTGTCTAATGAGAATCCTTAACATCAGTTGGAATACTATCCAAAAGAAAAAGACCACAACAGAAGCCGAGAAAAAGGTTTAACTATGTCTTGAAGACGAATTTGAAACTATTGGGGATTGATGTGAACAATTGGGAAGTGATAACTGCAGGCTGTCTCCAATGGAGGGGAAAAATAAGGGAAGGATGTAAAGAATTTGAAGAGAGGAGTGTAGATCATGGTGTATTAAAGCATGCTCTAAGAAAGTAGAATGAGAGTGTAGTGCCTTATGATATTCAGGAGAAAATAAAGTGCACTTTGTGTGGTAGATTTCTTTTAGCAAAACTTGGACTGGTGAAACATCTTAAATCACATAGTCAAAGGCAAGATCAACAATCTTATGAAACAACCTTTGTCACTTCGTCCACTGATACAAGGTTGTGGAACCTGTGGTCTACTCTGTAAATCAGCAAGTGATTTAATGAGACATTCCAAGATTCATAATGAAGCTCATCTGCATTCAAATCCAAAAGTGGGAAAGTTCATTTATCATTTCTGTGATCGTTCATGCAAGACAGGAGGTGAGTTGAAGAGTCACCTACGTGTGCATGGAAACACAGTATCAAATTGAAGAGATGGAAGCTTCTGTCAAGAAGGAGCAATTATGTATGTATGTATGTATGTATGTATGTATGTATGTATGTATGTATGTATGTATGTATGTATGTATGTATGTATGTATGTATGTATGTATGTATGTATGTATGTATGTATGTATGTATGTATGTTTTCAGACACCTAGTAAAATGGTGAAATTCCTACAAGTTATATCAAGGTCTTCTCAATGACATTTGCTACTTCATAACTCTTACTAGAGGTGAATCCAGATGAGTGCAAAGTGCAAAGGTTCCTCAAGCACCCCTCAATATTAGAGGGATATCTTTTTTGAAGCTGTAGTTTAACTATTTAATTTCCTGCAAAATTTCTCCATTTGANATGTATGTATGTATGTATGTATGTATGTATGTATGTATGTATTTATGTATGTATGTATGTATGTATGTATGTATGTATGTATGTATGTATGTATGTATGTATGTATGTATGTATGTATGTATGTTTTCAGACACCTAGTAAAATGGTGAAATTCCTACAAGTTATATCAAGGTCTTCTCAATGACATTTGCTACTTCATAACTCTTACTAGAGGTGAATCCAGATGAGTGCAAAGTGCAAAGGTTCCTCAAGCACCCCTCAATATTAGAGGGATATCTTTTTTGAAGCTGTAGTTTAACTATTTAATTTCCTGCAAAATTTCTCCATTTGAAAAAACTGATATTCTTGTGAGCTTTTCCAAATGCATGAAAATAAAGCTGTTCTAAAGAAACATAGCTAATTCTCTCAATAATTTTCTCCAAACAAGAAAAACAACCTGGCATTTGAATCTCTGGTCAATACAACAAATCCTATATTAGCCTGTAGATTTTATATATACATAAAACAAAAAAATGATGCTGTTTCTTCATATGAAAAGAACTTGTGCAAAGTTGGGGAACTGGACACAATTGCACCTATCAAACTGCTCTGCTATTGATCAGCAGCTCTCACCACTCACAAGCTCCCATGTTCTCATTGTTTTGCAACCTTAAATTAAAGTGTTGCTGTTATTCTGGCTACACTTGAGCACATATTGCTTTGCTTGATTGTATCTTTACCTTATCATTGTAATTCACTGCTTCGTGGTCTCAGTGGTGGCTGTGGTATGTCAACTTTTATCAAAATTGGTTGCTGTTATCACTTAAAATGTCAGTGATAAGTTCAGCAAGACACCAGAGTTTGATACTATAATCAGTCAAACATATTTATGGGCATTTTCATGAGCTGAAAAATACAGCAAAACAGTATGGCCTTATAAAATGTTCAAAAAATTTCCAAATTGTAATTTCCTGATACAAAACAACAATGAGCTAGCTACTGCCATCCTTTCAGGTATGTCTGTTAAAAAAATAATTTTGAATAAACTGGGCCAACAAATTTGACCAGCTGGACTGCTATTGAGAACCGCACTGTCCAAGAGGGCAGCAGCATATTCTACGATACTTTTTATTCCATTTTGATGGTGTTTACAAAATTTTGGTGGGTTGAGTTTCGCTCAAGACTGGTGATGACACTACAAACACACACCATAGCTGGGCTTGGATCAGCAAAAATAAATTCAAATTGAGTTCTGGCTGGTCCAAAGCACAGCAATGTAAAATTATTTAAATAGCTTATAAAATCCTTTAAAATCTCCCAAAAAATTACTTCAACACTTTTTACAAATTAACAGAACTTTCTAAAAGGCAAAGTGAGGCAAAATAAGAACATAGAACTGAGTTTCCAATCTTTGACACTATTTTGTACTTCATTTTCTGAATATTACAGTGTAGTTATAGAAGTTCATTAAATTTGGGGGCCTTTTGGATCCAGGTTTCTTAAAAATCAGTTTCCCATAAAATAAGGTTGGTTTCAAAAAAAAACCTGTTGCTTTATCTTGTATAAGTATAATGACCTATTCTCTGGCCAACCTTGTATTTCCTTAATGCAATCCATGATAAAAAAAATTAATATTTTTTACATTTTAATGTTCTTGTAAGAATATATTGCCTCCCCTGGACATATTTAGTGCAATGAAGATTGGACTGAGAACTTTCTTGTACATTTTCACAACACTGAAACAGGAATTCACATAACTTTGCATCTTTTGTTTATAGTTAAGTAATCAATAACGGTTACCGTTTCAATTACCCTCACACATCTATTCACATTAGTAGCATTCATTTTCCACAAAGTCTGGTTCATAACATAACACATTTAAGATAATGTTGGGACTTTTTTTCAACAACTAAAATCTAACAAACTTAATTCAAGATAAATTTTAAAACAATAAGGAAAGAGATACCTCAGCCCAATCACAACACCCAACCATCTATCAACAAGACAACTCTAGATTTACAAACATACAAAACAACCTTTACGGTCCAAAAACTCCAACTTTTGTGGAGTCAGAATTAATTGAACTGGTAATATATATGCTCCATACTTGGTATAGAAGCAAACATGGTACCTATTGTTGTTGATGACTAGTTCAGTAACTTGGGTCAATCCATGCTGAAAGAAATATTCAAAAGACCATAGTATTTGCCTCACAAAATCAATTCTCTTTCCCCAACTAGGTATTACAGGATCTATCTCAGCCACCTTCCACAAGTGTACACCTTTATATATCTGTCCATATATATATATATATATGGTGAAAAACAAAAAAATCAACAAAACTTAGTTTAGACAGTTCTAAACTAAGTTTTGTTGATTTTTTTTGTCTCCACTGTTTCATCATTGTTCAATTCTCATTTGTAACCACAACACTTATGAAGCAAGGCTTGTCTTTAAGTTCACAAGTCCTTAAAAAATTTGAGCTGTGATAACTTTTACAAGTACTTTGAAGTAATGAGAGACACAACCAGGAAAAATTATATCCTACTCAAATTACCAAAAGCATATTTATAGTCATTCAAAAGAGTTTACATTTTTCATGGAGGAAAGGTTTAGGCTGAACTCATGCATGAAGTTTGCCCAGCTATGTCAAAAAATGTTATTTAAATAACTGTTATATGAATAAATTTATTTCACAACTTAGTCTCCTATTCATCCTACAAAATTTTTCAATATTTTTCACCTTTCTTGTATCAAAACAAGACCCATTAAAATCACACATTTCATTGTACATGGCATATACATATTATTTTTCAATGGCTTATTCTGTAAAAATCTTTGGTAATAAATAAATAAATAAATAAAAATAAATAAATGCCCACTCTTTTTTGTGAAAAATATATCAGAACTGAAATAAAAATTAGTATCATAATTATAATAGCAAACATAAAAAATACAGCACAGGGTAGCTTATAAAAGACAAAAAGGGGTGGACCAAAGATAAAACCTTGTGATAATCCAGAGTTGACTAAAAAATGAACTAGAAAACCTACCACCTAATGCCTCTTTATAACTACAAGCCCTCAAAAATGGTGAAATCAAAAATGGAAGTAACCAGTTATATACCATATGATATCAATTTGTATGGCAGGGCAGCAATATGGAGCTAGTTGAATCCATTGGAATTTTAAAGTGTTGAAATTCTAGGTTCATAAACACTTCCTCAGTCAAAACAGTAAAAAAATCAGAAGTCAATTGAGAAGAATGACATCCAGATTCTGTATTCATACCAAAATCAAAAAGGTAAGTTAAAAGATAAATGTCTATCAATTTCACAAACATCTCATTAATTTCCAAATGAGCTAATAACACAATAGTTTTATTGGCATTATTTATTTGTTGTTCCTAACAAAAAACACTAAAGCTGATATCTACTAACATGCTTACATACTAACATGTTTTATATGCTTGCATGTAAAATGGACATTATACCAAATATGATGATGATAATGATGATGAATGCACACACTCTGAAACAAAATCTAAAAGCCTTACACAGGTTTACATGAATTCAAAGGTACAACTTCTCAACATGTCTGAAGTGGTCAAATTCAAACCAGCAGCATTAGTATAATAACAATACATATCACATCAGCAATTAACCTGGTAGTAATGCATTTTCTCCTAAGAAAAAACACTATATGGTGAGGGTTACTTGTCAACTAAATCTCAAAACAATCTCAGCCAATTTCCTTTCTCAGTTGTTGATGATGTTGCTGTGGCTCCCCAGGCTCTGGTATGCCAGAAAGCTGCTTTCTCAGCAACATACATGTGCATCTTAGTTGAATGAATCACTTAATTTGACATATTACCCCATATTTAATGGTATATTTTAGGCTCATGTTACAGGACACATTTTTTTTTTTTCAGTTTTAACGTCATTTTTCCCCAGCAATTGGGGCTCAGACGGTGTCCTTCAGAGGGACTTTGATTTGGCAGTGAGGAATTTCTTGGCCGGATGCCCTTCCTGACCCCACCAATGGCTTTGTTTTTGCAAATTCCAAATTCTCCCCGACAGCTCGGGGAATCGAACCC
>RDPX01000145.1:836573-872303 GCA_003991215.1 Morbakka virulenta
GTCATTTTTCCCCAGCAATTGGGGCTCAGACGGTGTCCTTCAGAGGGACTTTGATTTGGCAGTGAGGAATTTCTTGGCCGGATGCCCTTCCTGACGCCAACCAATGGCTTTTGTTTTTGCAAATTCCAAATTCTCCTCGACAGCTCGGGGAATCGAACCCGGAACACTTGGTTACTATGCAGTTGCACTAACCATTAAGCCACGGCTCCTCATGTTGATAACAGTACTTGTATACATTACTTTTTAATTATACAATTATTGAAACATTTTTATCCTGTATAAATATTCGTAAATAAATAAATAAATATTGCAAATACATGGAAATATTTTTGAATGAATTGAAAATGAAGTTTGAATGATAAAGTAATTAACCTAGAGAACCAACAAATCAATCCAGATACTAATTTAATAAAGAAAACCAATCACATGATCTAGTGCACAGATGCTGAAAAGTGAAAAACTACCTGTCAACAAAATACAACCCAGTAAGTAAAACTTAATCAGGGATAAGCCTCTGTTTACCAATTTTGCAACAAAAAAATGAACTGCCTAAAAAGAACAAAAATGAATACAACAGAATACATGCAAACAAAAGCATATATTTCTTAATTTTTTTGGGGGAAATTATTTATATAGAATAATAAGCAGCACTTTTATACGCAAACTGGGATACAAAAGTAATAAATATACTTTTATTTATTGGTCTGCTTTGTTGTGGAAAATTTATTTTCACCATACACCATCTATTCCTTGTTTTCCATCATTTACTTTTTATCAAAGGATTTATTTTGGGGGATTATCATTTTTTATACCTGTTTCTACAAAAACTAAGTACTTTTTTAACCACCACCCCACCCCCCCACCCCCAAGGTAAACTTCACTTCATCATTGTATTTTGTTTTACTTGTTCAAATAATTTTTGTTTTGGACAAAATAAACATTTTCCTGGTTTTATTGAATAGACTCTATCATGGTGAAGGATAGGATAATTTGGAAGTCAATTTCAAGAAAGCGTCCAACACATGCTAGCATGTAAAACGGACGTTAAACCGAATATGATGATGATGATGATGATGATCTTATCCAGCACCCCTTTCTTATACATTACACTGTCACTTAGGTTTCTACCAACTTTTTGTGTTATCTACCCATGTGGGCTATACATATGTGACTTCTGATCTTTGTACTGGTTTAACTCAGTGTTCAGTGTTCACGAGTTTCATGCTCTCCCAAGCAACCTTCAGTTAACACTAAAAAATTGTCAGAAACATGTTCTTAAAAGATAATCACTTGACTTAACTTAACTTGACTTAGTTGCATAATCCTAGTTATCGGGTCCTCACACATTTCCTTGATACAACTTCATTCCATTTTGCTTGGTCTTTGGTTTTACGCTCAATTGTCAGTAGAGGGATGCCAAGATCACATCAAATTTGGTCAAAGATAATCAATAGAATATCATATATAACATCACAGATGAAAAGGGGAAGGAAGTGTCAGTCTTTCATATTGTGGCTCAAAAAAGTGTATTTTTCATTGTCTACACTTCAAAATATGTTCTGTTTTCCTGTTTAAAATGTAATGTTGTACTCATCATCAATGGGAATTTTGGGTTTTTCCTTTAAAAATAAATAACATTTTTTGTGTGATTGTTTAAAGGTGGCCATTGTTTCCAAATATATATATATATATATATATAATTTGAGTTTTTAGCTTAGTGAAAACATAATTCCTGGGAAACCAAGACCCACCTCTCAGTGAGACAAATTTTGTGGAATAAGGGGATTCATGCCAACCCTGAATCCATTATCCTATCTTCCAGCATAAGAAAAATCTACCAAAAAGCTTGAGCAAGGAAAAAATGAGGAATAAAATAAATGCCAATTTTGATTACCTCCACTGAGTAAGGGTTAAAGTCAATTCAATAATATTTCAGTTGTGTTTTTGCTTTCAAAACCTTCAACTGTACAAAAGAGTATTTAGACACTTTAAAGACATGTTTTATTGATAAACAGAGTTAATAGGTGTACCACCATCAAAAGAGCTTTGCATGAAACTCAAAGTATTTGAAGATGTTGCCCTCTAAACTAAAACAAGCAGACAACTTGACCACGAACCCATATGATTTCTATCATCTTTTGTGATAACGATTTTTCCAATCCAAATGATAAAGCCTTAGAAGGCAATGGCTACATTAGCTTATTAAAATCCTCTGGACTTCATGGTTAAATGGTTAGATCTTCTGCTTTTAATTTGGTGGCTTGTGCACTTGAATACCCTTAGATATATTTAAAAGCTATTGTTGTACCCATTCTGAGTATTTATTTAAAATTACATACAAAGTATCAAAACACTTTTTGGAATTGACTATGGCTTTTGAAGGCAAAACACAATAAAGAATTACATGAACTGAATTTAACCCTTGCAAAATCAAGTCTATGGGCCCCAATGGTCAGGTACTTTGATTCTCTATTTTTAGTTTTGAGGTTTGTTAATTTGTATCCCTTTGGCTTCATGCAAAGTTATTGTTGTAATGTTCTACTTTGAATCCATCTGCAAATTGTGTGTCTGTTGAGTGTTCACACAGACACACATGTATACAGTTAAATAAGCAAACATTGTCTTGCTAGCTATCAAGTGATAAAAGTGGAATTAAATACATATATGTGCATCAACTTTTGCCAGTAGGTCAGTCAATGGTCAAGGGTAGGTTTCTTGCATTCTCAATGTATTTCCAAATTTTAAAAAAGTTAGTATATAAAGTTTTGAGCCTTTTAAATATCTTTAGTCAGAGGAATACTATTTAGTGTCTACTGGATCACTTATACAACCATTCTAAAACCTGAAGCAACTGTGTCACATCTTAGCCATATGTACAATGAAAGTAGCAGCACAACGGAAGTAGACCTTATAATACATATAACTAATGTCAGTTAACAGTTAAATGTTGAAAAACAGTCCTACAGAATAAGGGAGGGAAAATCGAATAAAAGTAAATGAGAAGCCTTGAGCTGAGCTGATTTCCATTCGAAGTGGATACATATTATATTTAATAAGCTGATAGTGTAACATGACCTGGGTTACGTTTATTTGCTGTCTTTGGCACACATTGGAATATGATATTGTACCAATGAAAAGTTCGGGGTATCCGATATCCTAGACATTGAATACTGGTGTGTTAAATGTTGGCATGAATGACAAGTTTGAGATTATGGATTATCTGTGGCGTGAAATGGTGAGAAGGACTGTGAAGGGGCAAGTAATCAAGTACGCAAAGTTGCACATTATTAACAAACACAATTGTAGTAGTACCAAACAGCAAAAACGACCAAATGAGTAAACAAGAAATAACGTTTAACCAAACCATTAAGGTAAGCAATTTATTCAAGACACGTCTTTTAAATTCCGAACGTAGGTCTAAACCCCTCCGTATACCGTTGAACTATCAAGCCTTGCTGCTAAAAATCCAATCAAGTCTGGGTAGTGAAACTAAACCCGTCAAAAAACACTGCCCTGTCAACCTATTCACCTCAAAAGCTATGAAATATACAAAATAAACTAGTCATATAAGCAACGTCTATGTCTTGTATACAATTGCCCTTGGAATTCTACAAAAACAAGTTGTTTCATGCAGGATTAGTAAAAATACCCGCTATACTCCAATCCATCTACAATAAAATATAATCCCCTGTTGCTAAGTCGGATTCCTCGCCACTTTATTAATTTCCACGAAAATTGTGTCAATGAAAATTCCATGTCTATCAAGAATACTCGACATGGGTCGATAAAATGTTTCTTAGGTCACAAGGGCTCGAATCTCTGAATGCCTAGCTATTAGAGACCACCGTTTTACAGGCTCTACTTGTAAAATGGATGTTTATAAGGTCATACGACCCATTACTACTAAAAAAATGAGTAATGCACTTGTTGGACTAATACAATCTTGAACAACGTCAACTGAACCTGGACTATGAAATGAACGAGAAAACCTTGTCCAGGAATTAAAACAACACTGAATATGAAGCACAGATAAAAAATATACACTCACTGTTTTGAAGAAATGTTCCCCTGATTCAACATCCCCATCAAGTGCAGCTGCAAGATCAAATAAAAAGAGTATAATGATGTGAGTTACCTTGTTGAGCTTCACATCAACAGTCAACTAACTTTGGTACAAGTTCTTCTGGAATCAGCAGGTGCAAGACTAAGTTTATTGAATATTAATATCAAAGATACCTTCGGCATTAATACCAGTTTCAACGCTATGCTATGAAGATTAAATTTCCAGCCTCCGAAAAGTGGACAAATTGTACATCATCTCTAATTAGGATACAGAGAGTGCATTTTCGTGTCACTGTAATTACATGTTTGGTGCAAAAGCATCCTTGATTCGACAAAACAAAATTACAAATTACCTTTAAGCATAGTTTCAAGCTTTCTTCGATCGACCATTATCCTTTCCTCCACCTTTTCACTGTCCTCATCTTCAACATTTTTTGTTTCATCGCTTTGATCGTCCTGATCATTACCTTCCTCTCCTGTGTTTTCCTCTTTCCCTACAGAATCAGCCGCCATCTTTAAAACTGAGTATTTGTTTCCCTGTCGTTTATTGGACTGAACTACTTATGGCTTGGTGACGTCATACCATCACACTGAAGTGAAATCTCATTTGCCCGTTGTCAAAGCCACAAGCGTCTGTTCCTTGGACACAAGATACCCTTGTGCAAACAAGCATGGGTCAGACAGCAGCACCTTGCCGCAACAAAAACAAACTGGTTCGTTCTAACTGAAAACTGTTATCAGCGGGAACATTGTAAAGTCACATTGCGTTTGTCATCAAGAAATAGGGACGATGGAAGGGTGGCTCAAAGGTAACCAAGATATACTACTGACAAGATATTAAACAGTTGCAGACCAGCAACCACTTAATAAAATCGGTGGCATTCCAAAGTAAAAAACTGAGTGACCTTTTCAAATTGACTACACCCATTGGCGACTCCGGTTGACTACTCACCCACGCTTGTAATTTTCATTTTAAAAAACCAATACGAATTCCACCCATTCGTGGTTCTTGTTTCTTTAACTACATAATACTTTTTCCTTTCTGTGTACTTCTTCCAAGAAAGTATCCGAAATCAAACCATGTAAAATCAGAGTTAATGATTTACAGGAAATAATTACTGGAGAAAATGCTGTTTATAACTAATAGGCCAAATATCCATAATTCTGACAGTATCATATGATTAACATTGCCTGATTCAATACAGAACTCAATATACACGTGTAGCACAAATACCCCTCTTAAGTAAAAAAGCTGACATATAAACTTTAAATCTTCATTTGTGGCCTTCCCTTAAAATAGAGCCACTCGCTATAACTCAGTAACATTTCTGCATAATTAAGATTATATCTTTACATTATACTCAATCAACTTTGAAATTAGATATTTTGCTGGCTCTTGATCGTTAGTGTTTTATCAAGCTCACAATTTTTTTCCCTGTTCATGCAAACATAATCGAGATGTCCACCGATAAGGGGTTGCAGAAGGGCAGGCGTGATCATATGCAAGGCTGAATTCCAAAATAAATTCCGTTAAGAAATTGATCAATATAGCTAAGTTGAAGGTTAAGCTGTAGACACTGACTGGAACTCAATTTATTGCAAATGAAAAATGCCCAACAATTTTTAATTATATTTGAGGCCACCAAAGCTCTGGTTTTATGGCGCTTCTGGGCATCAGACACATCTTTCCTTAAAAAAAGTTTCTAAAAATATTCTTACATGGCATAGCAGGTTTAAGATAACAGTATCGGATAGCTCTGCCTAAATATATTTAATAATTTTTCACAACTAAATCTAAATGACTATTTGCGGCAGAAATGAAAATATTTTAAAAAGTACTAAGTTGTCAAATGTTTGATGAGTTCCACAAAACATATTTTCAAAAGAAATATTCGCGTGTCACGCAGCATTTTTTTTATTTCATAACACAACGTCAAGCAATACTATTGGTTGAAATTTTGCAACTCTAACACGTTACTGGCAGTATAGGGTGACTTTCTACCAACATGAGCTAAGTATTTCTATTCTTACATTGGTGGCACAAAAACTATTCTCTTTCTATTTCCACCTTCATTGTCAACGTTGAAAATTTCACTCTGCCTCCCAGCATACGCATATACAAAAACCACAATTTTCTCCCTCTTTCCCCTTCTCTTCTTCTTCTATTGCTATTCCTTCACGTCCGTGTCTGCCTCTTTTTGTCTCCCTTGTATCTGTCCCTCTCCCTCTCTCTCTCTCTCTCTCTCCCTCTCTCTCTCTCTCTCTCTCTTTCTCTCTCTTGCTCTGTTATATGTTGTACACTATGTTATATCTTATCTACTATATGTTATATTATGTTTGATGTGTTATATGTTACCTGTTGTGTTATGTGTTACATCGTATGTGTTATACGTTATGTGTTATATGTTATGTCTCATTTGTCTTGCGTTAGATGTTATGTGTTAAATGTTATCCCTCAGATGATATGTTAAGTACTTTTGTTTATCACGGTATATACAGAATACAACTACCGGCTGTCGTAGAGGGATTGGATTATGAATGCGTGGCAGTTACAGCCAATGGTGATATCTCAAGTTAATACCTCAACAGAAACGTGCTATTTTCTCCTAAGCACAGCCCGCACACGTCTTGCCCGCTTATGTATGGTGGAGCCCAGGCTCATATTCTCTAATTAATGTTTCAACCAATATTGCTTTTGCCGGCTTCATCACACACAAAAGAATCCAAAAAGATGAAATTATGGTCTCCTTTGATATCACATCATTATATAAAAGCATCCCCATTGACGATACCTTACGAGTTGTAGAGGTTCTTCTTGAACATGATGATTCATTGCCATCAAAAAGCACAATAAAACCTTCAGATATCCTCAATGTTCTACAAGCACTCCTCAACAACACATGCTTCCTCTTCAACAAAGACATCTACACGCTAACCAACGGTGTACCCATGGGAGCTCCTGCATACTCGTTTATTGCTGAAATATTTATGCAAGCATTTGAAGCCACAGCATTATTAACAGCAGACCAAGAGTCAACTGTCTGGGAAAGGTACGACGATGATCTCTTTGCAATCATCAAAAAGGATCACCTACAAGGTTTCTTTGAACACATCAACAGCCTACACTCAAATATCACATTCACCATGGAGAAAGAAGAAAAAAGAGAAATGCCCTTCCTGGATGTCCTAGTAAAGAGGCAAGCAGACTGAAGAATTTTCGTTACCATCTACAGGAAACCAACCCATACTGACCAATACCTCAATAATGCATCACATAGACAAGGAAATCAACACAACAACAAGAAAAATAAAAGAAACAATCCATTCCCTGCAATGCAGCAACCACATTATCAGTATATCCTACACTCTTCCAGAAATATGGCTTCCAGCACTAAAGAAAGAAACACAACAACCACAACATAGGTATGGCGTCACTTCCCCAAACAACTCGAACCCTGTCTACACGTAGGTTTGCACTATCAAGGTATAATACAGCCGAATCTAGTCATTTCAGTAGCCTGACGATGGGAGAAGTATTTCTCGGCTATAGGTCGGGAAAAGCTTACTACTCATGACATGATAAAGTTCTTACACCTATGGCTTCCTCTGAGTCCATAAAGTTCAGAATTTTAAAGATAATATTCCAGTTCCTCTTCAGTACATGTACATGTACATGGTCAGTACATATATATAAAGCAATATTTCTGAATTTATTTTCTATGCAGGTTGGTGAGGGGAAACACAAAAGGTGGAACTTGATAGTTCTCAAGGGATTTTTATTCCGCTTCTGTCTTACATAGTCCTTCGCAGACATCGAACACCCTGTACAAACCATAGTACCTTTTAAAGTATATACAGAAAACTTCTACCACATTAGTTTTGAAGCCAACGCAACGGTATGCGAAATCACTCAAGGTAAGCTTGAAAGCTAACAGCGCTAAAGAAGTACCAAATCCCCAATGACTTCGACGTTATGGCTGCGATGCCACCGTCGCAGTCATTAATAAAAGTCTTAGAAGCAGTAACCCAGAAACAGATACTGAATCGTGTAACCGTATCTAATAAATGACGCCAATTGTTTTCAGTTAATACCTATAAAATAAAACAAACACCTATTCTTCGACTCTGTAAAAGAACACAGCCATTAAATGAGTACACAAATAAATAAAAAATAATAGAGAAAAGAAGTTTTTTAAAAATCGTGTCATACCAACAAAAGTGTAAAAAGTTATTGAATGTGCTGGTTGGATGGACTTTACTAGTGATGAAACAACGAGCACATGGGAGAAACATAGGCCAGAGAGGGACCTCCAAAGTCAAGATGACCAATAAACAAACTGTTGTATACTGGAGTAGGATATTGGACGACTTTCATGAAATATAATGCCTAAAGATGGCGCTACAGTTTGCAGCTTTACACCAATATCGCATTCAATAAAGGAAGATAGAGAAAATCGAATTTACATTTCATATTACAAAGTTCCTCCGGATTTCACATGTATTTTGTAGATTGCATCTACTCTTGCCATATCTTTTCTCATTCATTTCTCAATCAAGAGCTAAATAGCCCTTTGGAAACTATACCTTAAAGTATACTTAAATCAACCTGATTAAGCTGGTCATACCAAACCGGTAAAAAATTTACCAACAAAAACAACTAATACATTGAAAACTATGGTTAAATACGATTCAGTTTAATAAAGCTTTTTATCAGCAGTTGCTAGGCCCAGATAAACTAAAATACATAAATGTATGTATATTTCAGCGGGTATATTCCTAAACAAAAGAACCAATGAAAGATGACATCCTTTTGTTTGTAGCTGCTGATAACTATGAAAGCCCACATACTGATATTCGATGCCTGTTAACCCAGAGATAAACAAGTACGCAATATGCATATTCAAGAAGATTGAAAACGGTTTTGACAAAAACAATGCCTCTACGTTGTTTGTTTTCAACTTTTTATGCCCAATTTACAATTCTGTTGTCGAGGTTCATAGATATTTGTATCTTAACTAACAATTCCTTATTTCGTTTTTCAATTCGATTTCGCCATAACATGGCGAAACCTACCGTGTTATTTTGTTTTATTCCGCAAAACAAATGTTGATTTTAAGGAGCCGTGACAACAAAGAAAGTTCTATTGCAAAGTTTCCACTGCATTTTGCATTCGATTCGATTTTGCATAAGATTGAAAAACTTTGAGTATTATTAAACATCACTGCTTCGCGTCACGAAGACATGAACCAAAAAAATATCCTTCCTTCTTCAAATCAAGTTCCCTTGCTTGGCATCATCCAAGCCAATTCACAACAGGAAAAAGAGTGTCAAAAATACAAGAAAAAAAACAAAAAAAACAGGCGTTTTTATATTTTAAGCCAACCATCGGATTTTATAAACGTACAAAAGATGCCATAACGTTCAGATTAGACTGGAACTACAACGATTTATGGCTATGAAATGCGAAATAATAGTAGCATATACGTTGTGTCTCACTACGTACTTTATGGTCTTTACAGGAAGGGAAATATGAACCATGGTATTTCAATCTTCTGAGTATTTTCCAAGATATTTAATATCCAGAATACATTTGACTAGCTTAACAGCACTTTACTACGGCATTATTTTCAAATACCAGTTTTGCAACTAAGAAACCCCTAGCCTCAAACTACAGAGGGGGCTTTAACAGACCCATCTGTCAATATAAACGAAAACAGTAAAACTACAAAGAGCGGGATCTTTTAGATTGTCTGTGTTGTGGTCCTGACGATAGAACTTTCACTCGTAAGTTACCCAATTAATTTATGATTCATAGATTACTTTACTATAATTCATGAAAACCTGTGTAATTAGGGGGAAAATTTTAGTTTTTATGGCAGTTTTACTCAAATCTTAAAGGAAACACTTTAATAAATAAGACACATCGCCATATTCAAGCAGTAACTATGGAAAATACTTTGTACATTACAAGGTATTAGAAATAAGAAAATTCCAGTAAGTGGCAATAGTTATAACTTCATGAACACAAAAAGAAATTTTAGATATTACCAACAGTTCCATTATAGAAAAGGTGTTGCCTATTCACACTGGGAAAGTAAAAATAAGTCAATTGTAGTAACAAAAAGATGGGATTGATAAAATATATTAATGTCCGAGGTTTCAAAGAATCAGTAAAATAAAAATTCTTCATTGTTTTCTGGGTCACATTTAAGCAAAATTTAAGTCCAAAAAGCAGCCTGTTTGTATTACCAACTCGTCCAATGAAAGAACAGGATACATAACACATTTTACTTTCAATTGTAAGTCAACGGTCAAAGGTCAACAGTCAAAGTCTTATTGAGCCCTGTCTATTAATAAGATCATGGTCAAATATACAAAACTCCGCCATTCCCTGGTCCCAAGTCCTGGATGAGAAAGGAGGAGGGTTTTGCGTTGGGTTAGCAGCCCAGCCCTAGAAAACTACAATGTCGCTACAGAAACTAGCAACAGAAACTCTACTGTACGGCATGGGTTTACCCCCAAGGATGACGATGCAGGGCCAAAGCCACAACGAAGCTCAGTGTCAGAAAAAAACCTCTACAATTAGTGCCTCAAAAACTACTAAACTAGCAACGTGGAATGTAAGAACGTCATTTCAAATAGGCAAAAGGGCCCAGGTAATTAGAGAATTTGAAAGCTACCAACTTAACATTTTGGGGCTCACAAGAGGTACGATGGGTCGGAAGTGGCAAGATCAGAAATGGGCACACAACTCTCTTTTATTACGGATTAATGCTCAACAGAGAGTCTGCCAATGCATTAGTTTGACGGAACCCTGTTAGCGAGAGGATACTAACAGCAAGACTGCAATCAGGGCATTCCAAGACAAGAATTGTCACGATGTATGCCCCAACTGAAGACTCAAGTGATGAAGACAAGGACGATTTTTACGCCCAATGTCAAAATACACTGAATACAATACCAAGACGTGAAAATGTGCTGCTATTAGGAGATCTAAACGCAAAGATCAGCAACAACAGACAAGGTCTGGAGCAAACAATTGGGCCACATGGGTCTGCCCCAGAAACAAATGATAATGGGGAACGCTTACTGGAGCTGTGTAGCATAAATGAACTTTGCATTGGAAATATCTTCTTTGCCTATAAAACAATATACAAGAAGATTTGGATTTCACCTGATGGGAAAACACAAAATGAAATTGACTAAATCTGTATTAGCAAAAGATGGTGTTCATCACTGAAAGATGTAAGAGTTTGTGGAGGTGCAGATGTGGGCTCCGACCAAATCTAGTCAGAGGCAAGATACAGCACAAACTTAAAAAGATTCACAAATCAGAAGCAACAAGACCTTCTGCGGTGGAACAGCTAAACAATAAATCAAAATCCACTGAATTTCAACTACAACTGAAAAATAAGTTTGAACCACTCCTACAAATTGATGATTACTAAGAGCAATGGAAAATATTCAAAGACTCACTGATCGGTACAGCGGAAGGGCAAATTGGGAGAAGAAGAGGGAAAAAATCTGAAATGTGGATACAAGACAGAACGTAGAAATTGATAGATGAAACGAAGAAGATTAAACAAAATTTGCAACAGGCGGATACATCTGAAAACTGTGTCAGACTTTTCCTCCATTCTTCTTTGTCAGACTATGACAGAGAGGAATGGTTCCAACAGAAGGGAAACGAGGCGCAGGAAGCAGCGAACAAAAATAACACCTGGACGCTTTACAGAACTGAAAGGGACCTGACAGGAACCAGCGGCTCGTCTGCAGTTCCCACTAAAGACAAAGACGAGACAATACTCACAACAGCAGAGCAGCAGAGCAAACGTTGGTTGGAACATTTTAAGGAAGTGTCATACAAACCTGAACTGTTCAACGTCGAAAATGAAACCATGCTACAACAGCTAGATGTGAACGAATGTACCATCACAGAAAATGAAGTTAGACAAGCCATAAAGAAACTAAAAAATAACAAAGCAGCCGGGGCAGATCAAATAACAGCTGAACTTTTGAAACATGAAGAAAATGTAGTTGTTAAAGTGCTGACAAAGCTTTTTAACTGCTGCTGGAAAGACCGCCAAGTACCTGAAGAGTGGAGAAAGGGGACAATTGTAAAACTGCACAAAAAGGGAAAATTAACAGACTGAAATAATTGGAGAGGAATAACATTGCTCTCGATACCTGGAAGGGTTTTCTGTATTGTGCTCTTGGAAAGGTTCTCTGTATTGTGCTCTTGGAAAGGTTCTCTGTATTGTGCTCTTGGAAAGGTTAAAAGACGCAGTAGATGGACGTCTTAGAGAACAACAAGGCGGATTCAGAAAAGGCAGGTCTTGCTGTTAACAAATATTTACCTTGAGAAACATAATTGAGCAATCCGTGGAATTTTAACAAGAACTTCATATCATTTTCGTGGACTTTAAAAACGTATTTGACCCTGTGCATAGGCAATCTCTATGGGAAATTGCTACCATTTATGGTATACCACCATCTTTTGTTGAAACTTACAAAAGCATTTATAAAAATAGTAGCTGCTGCGTAAAGCTAGAAGAAGGAAATACAGAGTATTTTGAAATTGAAACAGGGGTAAGACAAGGATATATCCTGTCACCCTTGCTGTTCCTATTGGTGGTTGATTTCATCATAAAAAAGGGTGTTGATCGTTCAGAGCAAGGAATCAAATGGCAGCGATGCGGTGACGTCAAAATTAATCAATACAGCAGACAACGGACTTGCCCAAGAAGCAAACAACACAAACCGCAATTGGTCTCAGATTTGGATTTTGCTGATGACATTGTATTAATGGCAAACCACAAAGGGGCCACAACAACTCACGTATAGTTGGGCGGAGAGTTCGCCGGGAAAAAATAGGATTACGGATAAGCTACGAGAAAACCAAAGTGATGAAAATTGGTGAGACCGGTCAAAATTCATACCCAATAACAGTTGGAGGAAAACCGGCTGAGAATAGGGACAGCTTTATATACTTGGGGAGTGTCTTTGCAAAGGATGGTGGAACATTTCAGAGTTGGGATAGGCAAAGCAGCGGCAGTTCGTCGAAAAATGGGGAAAATTTGGACAAGAACTAAGATTGACATGAAAATCAAGCTCCAGCTATACAGCACTATAGTACTACCAACGGCCATATATATGCCATATATGCCAGCGAAACATGGAGACAAACTGGAACAATAGCCAGGAAATTAAACACCTTTCACCAAAAATGTCTGAGAAAGATCATGAAGATATATTTCGACCATGTCACAAACGAAGAAGTTTCAAAACGTGCATAATCACGAAGAATGCAGGACATTGTAACAGAAAGGAGGCTAAAAATGGCCGGTCATATTCTTCGTCTGCCAGATCAACGACCTACCAAAACAGCATTAATATGGAGACCAGAGGCGGGGAAAAGGGAAAAAAAGACCGAGGTTAACATGGCGAAGAACCTTTCAGGAAGACTTAAAGAGGCTTGCCAAAAGTTGGGATACCATCGAGAAGGAAGCTGAAGATACAAGCCACTTTATTTTCTGTATTCTCATACAGAAAATAAAGTATGATGTCCGTATACAAATGTTTATCGATCTTTTGATGATAAATTTAACAGTTTCGTCATTGAGATCGAGGGACTTTAATTTTGAAACAATCAAGCTATTTTTCCCAAACACACCTAGAGTTCCGAGGCTCAAGTTTACATAATAAACTTTAAATCTTCTTGATAAATCGGATAATAACTGTTCGTAGCGTTGATTTTTACGGTCGAAGAAACAAAGAATGGACAAACCCAGAATTATTAATCTGGTAACCAGCTGATACATCGTCTCTCAGTGATATGCCCAAATGGAGAGTATCACTATAGAGGATGTACCACAACTAGGCTTCGTTGTGATATTTCCAGTCCTCTGGATCCAGTGACAGCTTGGTTGTGTTGCAACCTGTATTGAGTAGATCAATTTCATTGTAAATTTTCTAGATCGTTAATTTACAAATAAAACCATGTGAAGTTTAAAAAAANAGTCCATTGACAGATCATTCAATTCATAAGGCTCAACTGTATCTTCTCCAAAAGCTGATAGTAACCAGTAACTACTCTGAATAAAGTTGATAAATATTAAAATATATATGATTAATAATATTCGCAATTATTGTTTGTATTTTTTATCGTTTTCTCCTACCTTCTTTCCCTAACTAACACAGCATGGTCGTCCAGGCCTTAGATCTATATTAGAAATTGAGGTTAAGTTTTCTCATTTGAAAAAGTTACGATCAGAACTTTAACGTTGCAGAACTTTAACGTTGCCGCTCCTGAAATGTTGTCTCCTTGCTTAGTATGTAAAAGAAACTCTTTTTTAAAAGAAATTTCTCACATTTTACAACTAACAATCCAGAATAAATTTTGAGTGTTAACAGAAACTATTTCTCTCTCTTTCAGTCAGCTGTGAAAACATTTCTATTTCAATTACTTGAGTTAAGTTTAAAAATGTAGTTATTATCTTTTCTTTCTATCTTATTCCACTGGGCTCCACCATTTATTGATGACAATATATGAATACAACTTGATCTCTTCGAGGCCTGTATTACAAGTCGTTTTCTAGTATATGACACAATTCATGTTGCAATTCTTCATTTGACTTTTTTTTTTGCTTGATTTTACAGGACTAATGTTTCCGCCTACCCTATCAGGTAGACAAAATGAGCGATAAAAGTAGCGATGGATACTTCAAAGGAAACAAGTTTTATTTTCTAATGTTTTAAAGCTACACCAAACTGTCCAAAATGCCACTCCTTCAATTTACCTTATCTTTAGACAAACATGTCTTTTATTCAGGAGAAGAAGTTCATGGAATAGTTTATATGCTTGTACGAGACGCAATTGAAGCCAGTTGCCTAAAATTACATCTGCATGGAGACATCAGTTGGAAGTTATATTCTGGATCCAATAACAATGTATACTGTGGTGATCGTCAGCAGCTTTTAAGGGAAGCTGTCACTCTATTCGGACGAGAGGGAGGGTCGCTTCGTGTCATACCTGGAGGTATGTATGAATATCCATTTCAGTTATTATTACCTATTGACTTACCAAGCTCTTTTGAAGGAGACCATGGCTATTTAAGATACATGCTAAAAGCTATTCTTGAAAAGACAAATACGCTATCCAAAGTAAAAAGAGTGAAAATTGATATCATGCAGTATGTTGATACCAATGAAATAAGTTATCTTTTAAGGCCTTGCCTAGCAAAAGAAACTGAAATCGCAGTTGGTTGTTTTCCGGCTGGTAGTGTATCGTTAGTCTGTAGTCTAGACAGAGGAGCTTATGTTTGTGGAGATCTTTTGATGCTGTTTCTCTTGTGCGACAACAGAACGCCTTGGGAAATACGAAGAATGTCAATAAGCTTAATACGGCGTGTTATATATAGAGAAGAGAAGAAAAAAAGGAAAATAGAAGATCAACATTTACTTGCTAATAGAAGCGGTTTATCAGTAGACAAAAAATGTAAAAAGGAATGGAAACAACTTTATATTCGTGTTCCTGTAACAACACCAACTATAAAGACACCGATTTTAGAAGTAAAATATGCAATTGTACTTCACATCGAAATACCTCGCCAGAAACCGTTAAAAGTTGAACTACCATTTGTTATCGGAACAGCAGGAACGAGCGAAATAAAAGTCAACAATAATGAGATTTTGCACTCCCCAATTTTAAATGGAAAAGCACCGAAATTGACGATTTTGTAATCTTTGCCCTTAGCTGTGGTGATCTTTTATGTGTAACAAACTAGCAATTATTTTAATATTTATGATGTCACGCTTTTGTAATTTTGTATAGTTTTATACCCGCAGTTCAATACTTCTAAAACCCCACCTCAGTCACCATATATTGTGGAAGTTTACATTAAAATTCATTATATTTATTAACAAAGAGTATAATGGTCTTTGTCGTATTTCTAGGTATTGCTTTGTATGATAAGTAGTCATTTTAAGCTCTAAAGCGCATGTCGTTAGGGAGTGCAACTTGCATTAATTTTACAGTATCGAAATAGGCCAATTAGCACCAAAGACACGCCAATCTACGTTTCCACACAAAGTGAAACGACGGGCTTCTTCTTTAATTTCTAATTTCAAGCGTTGTCTTGCATGGTGTTTATATATTTGACAAAGAACTAGTTACTCCACATCTTACGATAGAAAATACTTGCTTTTATTATTTCCTAGTCAGACAGTGATCTCATTAACCTTGTATGACCCTCCTAGAGACAAGTGGGTCCTAGTGGGTGAAAAATTCAGTCACTTATAATATACTTTTCGTTTGACTCTATAAGGAATAGCTATTGCAACAATGTGTGGTAAACTCACAAAACACACGTACTGTATAAACATACACTCTTACGTCGTAGGCCTTTAAATAACATATCAAGCCCATTGAAACGTTTTTGGGTTTAATTTACTCTTTACAGTGTTGCCTTCTAAAACTAACTCAGCTATTCTTAGCTGGCTTTTTGCCGATTTAGTCTTTTTTCAATATACTCCTTCTGTTATATTTTGCTGTTATGATGATAATGATGATGATAATAATAATAACAATAATAATAATAATAAAAATTACTATTTTTATTATTTTCACCATCATCATCCTCATTATCATACTATGAAACTGCTATTCTTGGCTTACCCTGTTAAGTAGTCTTGAAGTCAGTTAGGTAATCTATGAAATATTACTCAACAAAATAGAATGACAGAAAATCAGGTGGCAAATCTTTGTAGGCTATTATACTTAGTGGCGTTAAACATTTTAATCCTCAGTACAACTTACGTTAATCACACAAAAATATCAGTAATAAGGAGGATTAACGTAAGGCATTAAGAGATATAAAACAACAACCAATTTACTAAAAGTGATCGGAATAATGTGAGTTTATACCTTTAAAATTAGATATTTCCTTTTTGGTCATTTTTACCAAGCCTCTTTTTAACGACGACGTTGAAATCTACTTTGAATATTAAATTATATAAATGTATGATATACGTTTTTAATATTATATATACATCATATATTTGTATAGATAAATTTTGATGTCTTTTATTCAAGTGGTAACTCCCATAATACTCCCATTATAGTTACTTAAGTATAGTTACATAATAATTACTTTTGGCTTGGTTGTATCAACAGAACTTAAAGATTAAAGACAGCCTTTCTCCTGAATTTCTCTTGAACGTGGTAAGTATCGCTTCTCGGCCTTTTGGCTAGAGCTCTGTTTTCTTTTTGGTCATGTTTTCAGTTACAAGGCGCAACCAAGCTGGATAAGTGGTTTTGAAATGATGGGCACTGGCTGTAGATCAACCCAGAGAAAGGACCTTTCCACTGAGGGTCCTGGAGGGCAATGTCTTACATTTTATGATGTTCTGTGCCCCTTTTTCTTGACCTGTTGGTTCCTTTCGGGCTTCTCTTTAACGGAACCTGTGAAAGACAGAAATGGGCCCACTGTTTACCAGGGTTACTATCAATGAAAGACCAAGTTAGTATCGCTTCTTGACGCCTTGGTTATCTTGTGTGCTTTCTGCATATCTTTACTTATTCTGTTCCTTTTGTTCAGATCTCTAATGGATAGACATCTGTGAAAGGACTAAATAGCTCTTCTGTTTAGCGGGGGTACTATTAATAAAAGACAAAGTAAGTACGTTTCCAGCAGCATGTCTGATATTCAGCTTCACATACAATTGTATTTGTACACAAAAAATCAAAGTTATTCTTTAGAACAGATTTCACTTGTTTTTGAATTTGCTCATTACAATCCATTCGAATGGATTCTAATTAATGAAGCCGTTTAATCCAACCAATATTAAGATTTGTCCATACTATACATTTCACTAAATTTGATTGTTGAGGACTAGCCATCACGTTATTTAGAGAAACATCATTACATAGTCTTTTTTGCTGCAAGGTCTAATGATTTATCCTAGAGGCTTGTAATATGTTTTTAAGCCTTTTCGGTCGTGATAGCAACCACAAACTGTAATTGAGATGACACTCGAAAAATAAGCTGTAAAATTGCAGCTTCTTTTTTCGCCATTTATTACACATCGCTGTCAGAAAATTGAACCAAAAATGAAGGTACAAGCACACATATGTATATACGTTTGTATATGTATATGTATGTATATATGTATATATATATATGTAGCTTTGTACTTTAATTTGGCATTGGTGATTATTTTTTCATTGGATGAGATTTTTAATAGTGTTCTGCTCATGGATTCTGGTATGGTATCTGTTTGACTGTTGATAGTTGGTTTGAAGATGAATTAATGTAGATAAGTTGGTAGTTTTTCTTTCTTGTGTGATTTGTGGAGAGGTGATATCGAAAGTGATATCGAGGAAATCTACTTGCTTTAGGTTAGTCCTTATTTAAATTTTAAATCCTGTCTCCTAAAAAAAACTCTTAAGAAAATAGGCAAGACAAGACAAGAAAAGATATAATAAAAGTTTATTTTGTTACTGCCTGGTAATTAAAATATCATGAAACTACTGCGTGCAGTTGTAACTTGTATTTTTTGTGTTTTATCTTGTCTACATTTTACTATACTGTTTTTCGTCGTTTAATATATATATGCATAGTAAACTTGACGAATAACTACATTCCTTGTGCGACTAAAAGTTTCAAATGTGATAGTGTGATATTTGAAACTTTTAGCTGTACAAGAGATATAGTTATAGTTATTCTGCAAGTTCAGTGTTTTGACTATATATTACTTTATTTAGTCTCATCGTTCTCTTGCGACTCGAAAACATTGCTTTTACTTGCATAGAATCGTTGATATATAGTCTAAGTGCAGGTTTTACTAATAAAATATAATGGAGACAAAAGTTTGTGAATTTACCTACAGTCCTTTGTATGCAAAATTAATCTCTACGCTATATGTAATGGTCCTTATTTTACTTTCTATTCGCACTTTTCTCAAAAAATAGAAAGATAACATTAAAAGAAATGTAAGTAAAAGTATCATGAGGTGGACAAAAAGTCAGCAAGAGTAACATGATAGCACAGCTGATTTCTGGATGTACCATGAATATGTAAAGCAATTGTGTTGTTCAATGTTTTGAATCAAGCTCTGCTATTATTCTATAATTTTTATTGGTATTGTAAGTGGAGAAAGAGATGCCTGTGTAAATGTGATATATTTAATGGTGGAAGATAAGTGAAGCTCATTGTATGTGTGTGTGTGCGTGTGTGTGTACGTGTGTGTCCGCACGTGCGCCTGTGTATTTATGTGTAAACAGGAACCAGGCACAAATTGACTCTGAACGTGGTGACTAATAGTGGAAGATCTTAAAGTGGATCTACTCACGACAAAGGAATAATGTCGATATAAGAAAGAGTAACATGTTTCATTTTATGCATTATCTTATTCATATCAAATAGTAAACTCGTAGTGTTGTCATTAAAAGGTCAAACAGTTTATTTGGGCAAAGATAATGAAAGCTTTACTGTTTCTGACTTACAACATACAAACCTTTCGATTTTTCAAGTCCACTTTCAAGGTGTCTTTCCAACTGGGCTGTGATATATTCAAGTTCAAGTTAATTTTTCTTGTCAAAAGGTACCAATGAAATTTTAAATAATAATTTTGTGACTTGTTATTTCGCCAGCTTCATTCAGGTGCATTTGTACATCAGTGAATTCTCTCTAGCTGCCTTTCTCTGTGTATGCCTCACAGTCTTTATCTCTCCCTTTTGTCCCTGCGTCTCTCTTTGTCTATCTCTGTGTGTTTCTTTTTTTCTGCCTTCTCTGTGTATGTGCATATATATATTTTCTTCTCCCTCTCTCTCTCTCTCTCTCTCTCTCTCTCTCTCTCTCTCTCTCTCTCTCTCTCTCTCTCTCTTTGTGGTTACCCTTTGTTTTAATTCTCCTTGTTTTGACTTTTTTCCCCTTTATTTGACGTTATGCTTTGCCTGTATCCTTGTTCTTGACTCTTCGTTTAACAAGGTGATGTTCTTGCAAGATTCGAGTTTCCCAATCTCTCTTCTCAGCTCATTTATTTGGCTTTCAAGTGTTTTTCTGTGGGCCAAAGTTCTGTTTTGTTACTCGTATTCCTCTTCTTCACTTCTAAGAACCATTGAACTACACAATCAGATGCCTTAAAGATTTTTTCAGATTGATAGAGATTATTAGCTACGAGATAGGGGTTGTCTTTATCAACTAACAATTTTCTCCACTTCAATTTTTTCCGATCAATGAATCGAAGGTTCTTTGGCCGCTCCAATATTTTATTATAGCTCCTAGATTCATTCTCATAATTTTTATTTCTACATTGCCTAATACATGTGTTCTCATCTTAACATTTCATCCAAATTAACACCACAGCTGTCCTCAATGATATCTTGCTCCGATTCTTTTCGATGCTCTGCCTGCTCCATTTCCCTTTTCAGCTTCTCCATTTCAATGTCAGAAATCCACCTATTCCCTTAGCTCATCTTACACTATTTTATCCAAACACTCTACATATCCTTTTCCACGTTTACCAACAAACATGATATAAAATGTCACTGGTACCACTCTCGCATTAATGGCTTGAATGAGACATTTATCATTCAAGTTTCGTTTGACCAGTCGTCCTGTCCTCTTTTATACCTCTTTCTCCACTCTTTCAATAACCATTTTTACATCTATTTTATCACCTTGTTCACACCCTAAGAACCTGTAGGCTTCTTTTCCATCGGTAACAACCGTTTTCATCCTTTCTTCCAGCAAGATCACTTCTGCACATTTCTTTACGCTATAACATCCTCCTGTATCAATACTGGCCTTCACCATTGTCTCATTCACTATTTCCAGCTTTTTCACAACTTTCCTTATACACCTTTGGGTCATCAATGAACAGGTTATCAGCCGCCCTGATGGTTCTTTCTTCTGCTGCTTCCATTCGATATTCATCTGTCTCCTCTAATAACAAAGATCGCGATTAGTGCCTCTGTCAGACAAAGCCCCACCGGTGAGTAACTGTTTCCTTGTAGAAACTTCTTTTTGATGTTTATTCATCTACTCACTTTTATCTTTCCATTGTCATTAATTTCCAGTCCTGTGTGTCACCTTTTCATCATTAATTTCAAAACTTCTAAAACTCTACCCGATATTCCCATCCATCTATAAACTCTCTCCATCCAATCGTGTCTAACCATATCATACGCTTTGTGGTAGTCATTAAATGCTACTGCCAGGTTTCTTTTCGTTCCCCTCACTTCACCCATGATGGCTTTATCTGTCAACAACTGATCCACTGTTCCAAACATTCCCGAGAATGTCCCAAGCTGGCTTTTGTGGTCGCATGCTCTTTCATGTACTTGGCTACCATACCTTTACAAATTTTGTAATAGGTGTTCAAACATGTTATTGGCCAATACTCCTTCTCTTCTGCTCGTTCTTACTATCCAAGTTCATTGTCTTTGGCAATAGCACTGTCCTTCCATCTGTCATCCATTATGGCATTTTCTGCTGGCTTTCAATACAGTACATTTATTCACACATTTCACCACTGATTTCCTAACACCAATAAACTTTTTTCAGCAGTACTTTTGCAAACCATCAATACCTGAGCCGACAAGCTCTTTCTCTTTCTTACTATTTCATCTAATCCTTTCTCAGTTATTTCTAATTCATTCATCTGTGTAATCTTTTTCCTTATCTTCTGTGTCACCCTGCTCATCCATAGCTTACAAGGTGTCACATTTTCATCTTCCCATATACATGCCCAAAACTGCACAAACTTCTGTATTTCTGGAACCTTTCCTTTCCTTTCTTACTCTGATTTAATACCTCTGTAAAATGGTTTTTGGTCTGGCTTTAATTATCATTTCATTAACGATTTCCAGCTTTTTGTGGCTTTGCTGCTATGTGTTCATATCGTTTATAATGAAGCTGTATGTTCCCTTGACTCTCTCTTTCTCTCTCTCTCTCTCTCTCTCTCTCTCTCTCTCTCTCTCTCTCTCTCTCTCTCTCTCTCTCTCTCTCTCTCTCTCTCTCTCTCTCTCTCTCTCTCTCTCTCTCCCTCTCATTCCCCTGCTTTTCCCATTTTGACTGGTACTCTCGCTAGACAAACAGACAAAACCAAGCTGGGAAAAAGCTGTCTCCTTGTAAACAGCCTCTCGCAATATTGATAGGCAATACTGATCGGCAATATTGCGAGACCCTTCATTTGCAATGTTGATGTGATTAGGCGATAGTTTCTTGCATTGCTCACATCTTCCGTTTTTGACAAAAGCACTGTTCTCCCTTGTTTCAAGCATTGTGATTTTTTTTATCTAGTTATTCTACAAACAAATACTGGAGGACGAAAGACATTTTCTTTTTACATTTTTTTGTCTGATCTTTAGATCAATTCTGTTCTTTTAAGCCGTCTGCCATTTAATGCATCTGAAACTGTGTAACTATTTTGATCTCTTTCTTGCACCCTTATTGGTAATCATTCCTCAGTGATACTTTTTTGAGTTTGTTTATCAAACCAGAAGTGGCGACGAGCACAAGGGAGTACTTAAAAAAGGTGTACGGCAAACACTTAGAAACAAAGTACGGACACTGTCTTTTTCAACCAAAGCCACATGTACAAATGAAGGCGTGTTTTACTGTTTTGCTTAAAATGTACCATCTCGAAATTTTCACAGTTTGTTTAAACCGGATCTCAATGAATTTGGATTGCCATCGATTTCGGTGTTTTAAGGGTTTTCCTCTTAATTATATTTCATCTGCCACGCTTGCTGATGTCAGTTACCCTAGGATTTAAATCTCGCATATTTGCTTGTAAATGACATCTGCAAAAAATTTAATGGGCCCTAAAAATGCTATGAATGTTACTAAAGTGGTATCATCTCTTCGAGGCTTTAAAACCTTTGCGTCTACAGGAATCTAAAAGGATAATAACGACTGAAAGTCTGCAGCTAGTAACTCAGTCAGGCTACAAATTATATGCTCTGACTTCTTAATTGTTTGCAGCAAAGCATAAATATACCCAAAGCCAAAGAAGTTTGAAGAAGGCCAATGGAAACCTTAAAGACATGGTCCACGGTTGGATTAACGATGAACACAAGTGGTTAACTCATTTGAAATTTGCAAGGCTGAAACAAAAAAACACGGTTTTAAAAAAAGTGACACAAAAGGCATTAATATTTTTAGGATTGTCTGATCAAGAACCCACAATTGACTTGGCAACTAATTAAGAAATAAAGATGACAGGCATTGTACGTTAAGGGTATTAATATATTTATTAAAATCATTCAGTACATTGACAATTTCTGAGGCTATTTATAAAACACACTCTCAAGTTTTTAATGAACCCGTTAAAGATTTTAATGAACCTGTTAAACATTTTGATGAAGCTGGTAATCTTGATTAGCTTGATAAAAGTAGTTAAAGATAATACCTTGTTCTATAACATTTGGTTTTACCTGGTCAATTAAATATACGGAATTATAAAGAAGAAGAGGAAGACAACGAAGAAGAAGAAAAAAGAAGAAAAACAAGAAGAAGAACAAAAAGAAAAGAAGAAAAACACGGTTATGGTAAGGGAAGAGTTGACCTTAAGCACAGTCAAGTCATATGATGAAGGAAAGTGGTTAGAAGCGAAAGAGTTCCACAATCGAGCTGTACGAGGGAAGAGACAAGATTCACAGGAAGCTTTTTAACAGCAAGAAGCAACAACTGCATAAGGATAAAGATGTTTAGAGAAACGAATGGTACGAGAGGCAACAAACCGACCTGATAGCTGCGATGAAAGCCCATTTGAACATTTCCTCTGATAATATCAATAGAAAGGAAAAAATCAAGTCTCATTTCGTCGATGAGATAACGGTTTATTGGTAGCAGCAAAAGCAGTAAATATTAAGTTTCTTAAAAAGATAAAATTTCATCATGACTTTTAAAAACTGCCAACACTGCATTGATATATTTTGCAATGAAATGTCGGCCACTTTGAGGGCCACTTTTTATTATCTCATCATTCACACCGGTAAGTTTTTTCTCGTGTTTCTGCATGTTAAAACTAAAGATACAATGTACCATAAGATACAATGCGGAATATCTTTAAAATATCAAAAAAGCTTTTCTGTACAACCCAGTTTTTATACGTATTTCTGAATCTGAAAAACTAAAAAGTAATCACCGAAATATGCATCACACTATCCGTTGAATTAAGTTACAAGAAAAAACCAAAACCAATATAGAACATGCATAACATTCATTGTACGTAACCAGCTTTCTGTACACAAATACTGACTGCTGAACAGGTCGCCTCAGCGACCACAACCCAGTCTTGGTCACAAACAAGGCTTTCAGTATTCTGCAACTAAGTGTTGAATTTCCTGGCTAAAATGTCCGGTTTATCCAAACAGGTAATGATACGGAAGTCAAAGAATAAACAATATATTAAAGCCTACAGTAAAATGTCATTCCTTGTGATTTATATCTACATAAATGCATCTATATATTTAATATGTTAAAGACATATATACACATATACTTATAATATGTGTAGATATAATATACATACATACATATATACATACATACATATATACATACATACATAGATGGAAAGATTTGTAAGTTTTGCTAATTCTAGCAAATTTGTGCAACAAATTCTCATAACAGACTCTCGACTTTATTTTTGGATGATAATTATTATTTTCCCTACTATATTTCTTACAGGTTGGAAATTCACAGAGATACCACCTCCTAATTTTACATCAATCAGCAATTTGCGACACAGCTCTGCATTTCTTTTCTTGTTTCTGGCTCTCTATTTCCATTATTATATAAGGATTTATCCTCAAATCACACAAAGATTTCTGTGGTTTCCAAATTGACATAGANAAGACTGAAACAAAAAAACACGGTTTTAAAAAAAGTGACACAAAAGGCATTAATATTTTTAGGATTGTCTGATCAAGAACCCACAATTGACTTGGCAACTAATTAAGAAATAAAGATGACAGGCATTGTACGTTAAGGGTATTAATATATTTATTAAAATCATTCAGTACATTGACAATTTCTGAGGGTATTTATAAAACACACTCTCAAGTTTTTAATGAACCCGTTAAAGATTTTAATAAACCTGTTAAACATTTTGATGCAGCTGGTAATCTTGATAAGCTTGATAAAAGTAGTTAAAGATAATACCTTGTTCTATAACATTTGGTTTTACCTGGTCAATTAAATATACGGAATTATAAAGAAGAAGAGGAAGACAACGAAGAAGAAGAAAAAAGAAGAAAAACAAGAAGAAGAACAAAAAGAAAAAGAAGAAAAACACGGTTATGGTAAGGGAAGAGTTGACCTTAAGCACAGTCAAGTCATATGATGAAGGAAAGTGGTTAGAAGCGAAAGAGTTCCACAATCGAGCTGTACGAGGGAAGAGACAAGATTCACAGGAAGCTTTTTAACAGCAAGAAGCAACAACTGCATAAGGATAAAGATGTTTAGAGAAACGAATGGTACGAGAGGCAACAAACCGACCTGATAGCTGCGATGAAAGCCCATTTGAACATTTCCTCTGATAATATCAATAGAAAGGAAAAAATCAAGTCTCATTTCGTCGATGAGATAACGGTTTATTGGTAGCAGCAAAAGCAGTAAATATTAAGTTTCTTAAAAAGATAAAATTTCATCATGACTTTTAAAAACTGCCAACACTGCATTGATATATTTTGCAATGAAATGTCGGCCACTTTGAGGGCCACTTTTTATTATCTCATCATTCACACCGGTAAGTTTTTTCTCGTGTTTCTGCATGTTAAAACTAAAGATACAATGTACCATAAGATACAATGCGGAATATCTTTAAAATATCAAAAAAGCTTTTCTGTACAACCCAGTTTTTATACGTATTTCTGAATCTGAAAAACTAAAAAGTAATCACCGAAATATGCATCACACTATCCGTTGAATTAAGTTACAAGAAAAAACCAAAACCAATATAGAACATGCATAACATTCATTGTACGTAACCAGCTTTCTGTACACAAATACTGACTGCTGAACAGGTCGCCTCAGCGACCACAACCCAGTCTTGGTCACAAACAAGGCTTTCAGTATTCTGCAACTAAGTGTTGAATTTCCTGGCTAAAATGTCCGGTTTATCCAAACAGGTAATGATACGGAAGTCAAAGAATAAACAATATATTAAAGCCTACAGTAAAATGTCATTCCTTGTGATTTATATCTACATAAATGCATCTATATATTTAATATGTTAAAGACATATATACACATATACTTATAATATGTGTAGATATAATATACATACATACATATATACATACATACATATATACATACATACATAGATGGAAAGATTTGTAAGTTTTGCTAATTCTAGCAAATTTGTGCAACAAATTCTCATAACAGACTCTCGACTTTATTTTTGGATGATAATTATTATTTTCCCTACTATATTTCTTACAGGTTGGAAATTCACAGAGATACCACCTCCTAATTTTACATCAATCAGCAATTTGCGACACAGCTCTGCATTTCTTTTCTTGTTTCTGGCTCTCTATTTCCATTATTATATAAGGATTTATCCTCAAATCACACAAAGATTTCTGTGGTTTCCAAATTGACATAGATATTTGCTTCTTGCAATCATATCAGGATTATATTTTGTACCTACTCAACGAAGAGATTTTTAACTAAAGTGAACTTTTAATTTTGGACACAAAATACCGAATATAGAGTGATTTGAAATATTGGAATTGACATTTGCTTTCAATTAAGCAATTTGATTTGTAATTTGCTTTTAATTAAGCAATTTGATTTGTCATTTGTAATTGAACATTGCTATATGGTCATTAATCAACCTTGATCACTTTATACTATCTGCTGATTTTGCTTCAATAAAAAAAAAAATTTTAAGATACTCTTCTGTAACAGTCCGCAGCAGGTTCAACATCTCCTACCAAAACTTCATTTGGTACGTTTCCCTAACAAGGCTCCTGAGCTCATGAGTTGCCCATTCAGTCATGAATACGGGTGTAATGGATACATATATATGTACATGTATATATATACATATATATATACACAAGTACATTCATGCATACATATATATATTCACATACATAAATACATACATAGATACATACATGCATACATACATAGTGATTGCTCCATCTTGACAGATGATTGCCGTTTATGACTTCAACTGTTGTCAGTAAAATTTCTGTCTTTCCTTGGGACCTCGTAGGTGACTTTGGAAACCAGCTTCTGATCTGCAAGGCTTGAAACATAGGTGACAGATGAAAGAAGTAGCTTCCACTGAGTTAATGGAATCACTTTGTGAAATTTTGTGTCTGTGTACAGCCATGTGTCTTTTGAGACCTGGCGCTTAATTGCAAACCTTTCCACATATTACACATGACAGATTGTGTGGCCTTGGAGAGAGAGTTGAAAGTAGCTTAAATTTGACATGTGACTTCAAATGATTGATTAAGCCAGCCTTTGATAGAAGAATACTATCACATTTGTCACACTTCCAGCTCTTTGTGATTTCATCAAGGTTGTTCTGCCAGCCTTTGCGCAATCTGTCCCCCTGTCACAGCAAGACAAACAACGATTTTGAGATAAGATTCCTGTCACCTATGTGCAGATCTATAGCTGTGAGCTTCAATTAGTTAGATCTGCACCAGTCACCACTCGTCCATCGTCATAGGACTTTTAGTAGACGGGATGACAATCTCAATTACAAGTCAAGAGACATTTGTGCATGAAGGGATTTAAGTGGCATAGGCTTGTACAACACCTATACCACTCTGTAGTCCTCAGCAGCCATAAAGCAGGCAACAGGCAATAACAAGTTGGCCAACAAACTGCTTTGTCTGCAGGTTTTAGTATCACGGAGTTTGTACATCTACAGGTCACAACAAAGAAGGAGAGATGGTACTTCTACTATGCCTACCTTCACCACGGTTTACAGAAGCCCATTCTACCCCGATGCCATTTGACCCATGGATGGGACTTAGGTTGGTGGGCACCAGAGCGTACTCCACAAGCCGGTGGGTCATGCATAGCTCAGCTGACAGGACTTACGCTCCTCTGGAGGTTACTTTCAGGGTTACCTCAACCTTAGCCTTTCGTTAAAGAATATAATCCACAAGACAGTGGGGGTTCAGATTTACAGGGCTGAACAATCGACCGGCCACCAGAGCCCCGTTAACGGAGCAATGCTCACGACGTACAGGTGGGGTTGATTTGACTTAGGGAAGCTCTGTATTCCGCTAAGACATTTATGTGCTTTTAACACATGTCCACACCAGTCTTTCAGCACCACATACATAATACATACATACATACATACATACATACATACATTCATACATACATACATACATACATACATACATACATACATACNGGTGGGTCATGCATAGCTCAGCTGACAGGACTTACGCTCCTCTGGAGGTTACTTTCAGGGTTACCTCAACCTTAGCCTTTCGTTAAAGAATATAATCCACAAGACAGTGGGGGTTCAGATTTACAGGGCTGAACAATCGACCGGCCACCAGAGCCCCGTTAACGGAGCAATGCTCACGACGTACAGGTGGGGTTGATTTGACTTAGGGAAGCTCTGTATTCCGCTAAGACATTTATGTGCTTTTAACACATGTCCACACCAGTCTTTCAGCACCACATACATAATACATACATACATACATACATTCATACATACATACATACATACATATATACACATATGTAAAAGCACACACACACACTCACAAGTATATATTTATGTACAAACATAAGTACACATATCTATACATATATGAGCCGGTAGAAATCAAAATTATACCTCTGTTTCAAAAGAGTCGTACAAATACTTATCTACAACCTTGAAAAGGTCAGATAACTTTGTCCTTCCGTGACATCAAAATAAGCTTTCTCTGAAATGTTAATCACATTCAGACCAACTAGTGACCACCTGGGTTTCCATAGTAAAATATTTCCAACGTTATTAAACTCAGACTTAATACCCAAAAGTTAGTTAGAAGTGGTCAAGTTTTCTTTCTAATTAAAAAAATAGCTAACAATTTGTGACCCTTGTGACTCTCGTCACAATGCTATTAACAGTTGGTGGGCGATACTGCGTTTCAAATGAATCACATTATTTTTAAAATTTTCTACTTGTACCTTTATCTTCCAACGTTTATTGTGACATCCAAGATTTCGATGATTATACACTTTCCAAGCCCAGCGAAAAAACCGAGGATATTGTATAATACAAGCTTTTCAAACCTGTCTGTTTAAACAGAACCCTCAAGAATAACTCTATATTTTGGCGTCAAATTTGGCATAAACAGGAGTCTCCTCCCCCATCTAAGTGACCTGAAGGCGCATGACTTTTAATATCTGTGCCGTGTCACGTGCCATGGGCAATTTTCTTCCTAGATGCTTTCGTTTCCAAAACAGAACTCACGTTTAGGGCAAGAGTTACTTGTACTTCAAAATTAAAGTTCTCAACCTTTTCAGATATGTAATTATACGACAGATGCAAGGTCTTATTAGCAAGGTTGTATTAGCAAAGTCATATTATATGTTAAAAATGGGGGAAAAACTTCAATGAAAGGGTGAATGAACCTGCTCAATGCGTTTCCCGTTATGGGTGGCATACCATTGCGGTTTTCGAATTCAAATGCTCTTTTATAAGAAACATCGTTGGAATCAAAATACATCTTACTTAAAGCTTGAACCAATACAGATTTACTGCTTTTCTTTTTTCTTTTTGTCCTTTCTTCCTTTCTCTTATCCTTCACACATTGTTTTAAATCCAGCTTTCATAACAAACACATAATTATAACTACTGTATTTTCAAAATTCCTATAGAGTATATATGTGATTGGATTTTCAGCTTGGTGAGAACATGGTTCCTGGGAAACCAAGATCGTCCTTCGAATGAGAGAAACTTTGAAGAGTAAGAGGACCCATGCCACCCCTGAACCCACGCTCCACCTTTGCTTTCCCCAGACCATTCGCATCAAGCTCCAAAATGTGTAGTCGCACTTTTCTGCCCAAATAACTCACTCAAACTTTCAACATTCTAAAATGAATTTAGCCCTTTTACTGCCATAATTAATCAATCTTCTTCATTTCTTTTTCTAATAACTCTGTCCAAGATCGTTACCAGTGTTAATGGCTGCCTTCTCCTAAACTATTTGAGGTTATTGTTTTGCAAATAATCCTAAAAAATCCTATATTACCAACATATTCTCTATAGCCTATTTCCAATGTGTTTATTTTCGTCTCTTGACCCCCAAAACTCTTTTTTAAATCATATTTAAACATGCATATCAGTGTATTAGAGGTTCGACTTAGTAGTACATGTTAGCACATGCGTAGTAACACATAGTACAATAGCTAAAAAATTGATTGCGAACTCCAAAAATAACTTGGAGCTGTAAAATCATTTTGGCTCATCAAGGTTAACTTTCAAATATGGCCATTTACGGCAGCAAAGGGGGAAGGACTGTGAAAATTTAGTACCTTCCCCAATATCGTACCCTTCACACAGACAAGAGAAAATATAAACAGAAGGCACTCACATGAACTTTTATATATATATATATCTGTGTGTGTATGTCCGTGTTAGTGGCACTTTTTGCAGATATTATATTTCTGTAAACTCCCGAAATGATAAAAGTTTAAAAAGTTACAAAATATTTCAAAGCTGCTTCGGGAACTGTAAAACGCTCCAAACCTCTTGTTTCTTTTCCGGGTCCTTATGCTAATCGAGTTCTAGGTTTCACATGATCGGGATTTTTTCCAAAACAAAATGTACACATTAGGCTTTAATGGACTGGCAGATGTACGTGTCAAATAGGCTGCTAAGATTGACATTGTTCGGAATCCAATTATTCAGCTCTCAATCATCGCTTTCACCATTTAATGTGAAATTTCACCCCAAAGACAGGTGGGATTAAACACGGATTAAATCAAGTTACATGAATCGGTTAATTGTGTCACGGAAATCTCAATACACGTACACTTCAGTCACAAAACGAAACGTGACTAAATAGAAAGTGGCATGCAATGGGTTTCATCCCATCGTGGATAAGACCTTGTTGCGGTGTGGGGGGCTTGCTTTCCTTGTGGCCGGACTAAACCTAATCCCTGGTCAGCTAATATGAAGGCTAAGGGTTGGGCTAACAAGCCAATCTCGTAAAACATTGTTTGTTTACAATAACATCAACAAAAACAGGCAAACTCTCGCAGCGTGGAGTCTCAACCTGGGAACTCTATGACTGTGATTAGCAGAAGACGTCCATAAACTACTGTCACGGCAATGGATTCTCTAAATATAGCTAAAACACAGCCTTCCAGAGGAGGACTCAATCCATCATCTGACCCAACGAGATCCCCAGCTACCATCTCTTTCTACAGTCTGGAAGTAAGGTATGGGTTCACTGGTCACCAAAAGGAGATGGGGGTGAATTGGTCATGCTTTAATGAGGTTTCTAGACTGTCTAAAGTCTCTCTGCGCTGCAGACCTGAGGGGAAGAGGTGGCGTGGCAGACTTGAGCAGGGATGCAAAAGCACGGTGGAGAGGGTTAATTAAAACTGAGGCAACTCTGAATAGCACAACAATCCAAGAGAGGTGGATGTAATCACATGAGCTATGGCAACAGGGGTGAAATAAAATTGATAACCAAAACAAAATGGCAACATCGCTTCAACCTTGCAAGCGGCACCTCACAACAGACAAGGAAGGCACACTGCTTATGCAGCTGTTGTTGGACGACAACAAATTATGACCACAGGACCTGATAACCGTCAATGCATAGAAAGACGTCATACCACTATAACAAATCTGGTATAGCAGTATTGAACTTAGACTAAATAATTGCTGTTGCCCTGTTTAGTGACAAAACACACCAGTCCCACTTACCATGTTGTAATGTATTCCAAAGCTATAGTCGTAGTAGTAGTAGTAGTAGTAGTAGTTGTTGTTGTTGTTGTTGTTGTTGTAGCAGTGGTGGTGGTGGTGGTGGTGGTAGTAGTTGTTGTTGTTGTTGTTGTAGTGGTGGTGGTGGTGGTGGTGGTGGTAGTAGTTGTTGTTGTTGTTGTAATAGTAGTAATAGTAGTAGTAGCAGCAGCAGCAGACGTTGTACTTTCCAAGTAATAGTGAAAAAGAAATCAGAAACTTTACCCTGTATATTTCATGAAATAACTATTATTGCGTTCAATAAGATTCCATACTTCCATACACAATTAAGATGAACTTTAAAAGTCTGGAAACAGTAAAACGTTAAATCTCTCTGGAAACAATGAATGACTGTATTGGGGAATGGGAAAGCTTTGCTAAAAGACAAAGCAACTTCCAGACCAGTAAGGCTTCTTCCAGTACTGTGGAAGGTATTTGCAACAGATTGTACAGCTTTATATATATAGTGACTANTAGTAGTAGTAGTAGTAGTAGTAGTAGTAGTAATAGTAGTAGTAGTAGTAGTAGTAGTAGTAGTAGTAGTAGTAGTAGCAGCAGCAGCAGACGTTGTACTTTCCAAGTAATAGTGAAAAAGAAATCAGAAACTTTACCCTGTATATTTCATGAAATAACTATTATTGCGTTCAATAAGATTCCATACTTCCATACACAATTAAGATGAACTTTAAAAGTCTGGAAACAGTAAAACGTTAAATCTCTCTGGAAACAATGAATGACTGTATTGGGGAATGGGAAAGCTTTGCTAAAAGACAAAGCAACTTCCAGACCAGTAAGGCTTCTTCCAGTACTGTGGAAGGTATTTGCAACAGATTGTACAGCTTTATATATATAGTGACTAATACATAAAAACTGACCAGGGGAATGGGTTTAGGAACATATACATGGAGCTTAAAAAACACAGAGGGACTTTGATATAAATCACACTGGCTTGCATTTAAAAACGTCTTTTCAAAGGTCGAAGGTTTTTCAACTGATTTGTTTTTTGGGTTGTTTGGGGCGCTGAATCCAAAAATACCATCCATTTTCTTTGGCCACGTCAAGTTTTTTTATACAATTAGTGCACGTTTTGACTCTTGAATAGTACACTGGTCAAGAAAAACAGGGATGTAGCTGGTCCAATCTTTGTTTTCATAAACAAAACGATGATGATGATGATGATGATGATGATGATGATGATGATGATGATGATGATGATGATGATGGCAATATGAGCTAAGAAAAAAAACCTCGCTTAATATTTCAAAGTAGTCTTTGCAACACTTTCATGTAAATTTAGGAGCAAAAAATTTGATTCAGGTTCAAAATTGAGACATTAATAAAAATAAAGAGAAGAATTAAGTCACTGCCACTTTATACCTTTTTTTCCTACTGAAGAGGAACGGTTACATTTATATCAACAACGACCAACTTCAAGAAATTGACTATGTCAATATCTTTGACTTTTAATAGGTGTTTTTCTTTTATTAACCACACATCATGAAAACAAACTGAAGTATAGGAATTATTGCCCTGATTTGCCACAACACGCCCAGATATATTTTCAGCAATGAAAACGATGACTCTATATCACCGCATCTCAATTACTGTATAATCAGCTTGAAAGAACCATAGAATAAAGATTGAAAGCTTTAAATAATTCAAAGGTTTGAAACAAATATTATGGTTCTTTAAAATAGAACATCTGATAGACAAACTATATCTAATGCATTAAAAATTTTAAAGATACAAATCTGAATGTGCTAAATTTATGTTTGGTAATGTAAATAAGATAATAGTTAATCTCATCTTCAATGTTTTTCGATTCCCTACGAACAAAAATAAAAAAAAGAAAACTGACCAAGTAACATCAACTTTGGTCTAGAACAATTTCAAAACCCAGTCATAATTAAAAACGATAAAAATTTTGAACTAATACGCCCAAGCCAACAACACAACAAAATTGTAAACACATTATCGCGCCAAAATATTTTGGTTTCAGAAAAATCTTTTCAAAAAATTCAAATCTCCAATAAGTGCTCCTTTTCCACTTGAAATAAACTATAACCTGCCAAGACCGATGTTCCAAATACAAACTGATTTAGATCCATTTCAAATACTTTCTACGTTTCTACATTGGAAAATATATCCTCTTCATCCACATCATATAGCTCAATCAAACCAAATATACCGCGTATGTATGTATGTCTGTACGTCTGTATGTCTGTATGTCTGTATGTCTGTATGTCTGTATGTCTGTATGTCTGTATATCTGTAAATCTGTATATCTGTCTGTATGTATTTATATATGTATGTATGTACGTACATATGTATGCATATGTGTGTTTATGTAGGTAAGTATGTTTGTATGTATATGGTGCTCAAGGAGTGGTGTGGACATGTGTTAAAAGTACATTAATGTCTTAGCGGAATACAGAGCTACTCCGCGTCACATCAACCCCTCCGGTACGTCGTGAGCATTGCTCCGTTAACGGGGGTCTGGTGTCCGGTCGAGTGTTCAGCCCTGTAAATCTGAACCTCCACTGTCTTGTGGATTATATTCTTTAACGAAAGGCTAAGGTTGAGGTAACCCTGAAAGTAGCCTCCAGAGGAACTTGAGTCCTGTCAGCTGAGCCATGCATGACCCACCAGCTTGTGGAGTACGCTCTGGTGTGCAGCAACCTTCGCCCCATCCATGGGTCAAATGGCATCGGGGGTAGAATGGGCTTCTGAAAACCGTGGTGAAGGTAGGCATTGTAGGATAAGTACACCTCTGATATCAAAGGCAAGGAAGGTGCAATGTAACAATTTCAGACAGAACCTCTCATGGGTATGTACTGTTCTAGCAAGTGGATACCATCTCGCCTTCTTTGTTGTGGCCCGGAGAGGTACAAACTCCGTGATACTAACACCTGCAGACAAAGCAGTTTGTTGGCCATCTTGCTATTGCCTGTTCCCTGCTATCTGGCTCCTGAGTCCAGGAGAGTGGTGTAGGTGTTGTACAAACCTATGTCACTTAAGTCCCTTGTGGTACAGATCTCTCTTCACTTGTTATTGAGACTGTCTTTCCATTTAAAGACAGAATTTTACTGAAAACAGCTGAAGTCTTAGACGGCAATCATCTGTCAAGATGGAGCAATCACCTTGCATGTATATATGTATGTAATTTTGTAGTGTGGTGATGACAACACCCATCCACCGGGTCTCCAGGCTGCAAATAGGGAAGGGGCCATCAGATGTAGGGGTTAGCAGTGAATATGGAAATAAGCTCTCCCGAACAAAATCATTGTGTGCCCTTTGGCAAGGCATAGTACACAGAACCCACCCCACTAGGGCTAAGGGTGAAGATTTCGGTAGCAGGATACCGGATGTGCATCTGACAGTCATCAACAAACCAATGCTTTGGTAACTCTTCAATACCTCAAGCAGATGAATCAATTATCGTCAATGGTTGGGGTGAATGAGCTCCAGTGGACGTTATGGCGTTGACGTTGCACTATCTCTCTAAGAGAAGGCACTTAGTAAAACCTGCGGCTGATATAGTTATCAGTTATCTTGCACTTGCTTGTCACTGGATCATGACTGCCGATCCTCAGAGGGTGATATATGTGTAGTACAACCATGTATTATTGAGATCTTTTATGTACAAATATTTCATCAAAAGGTCTGTGGTGATGGAGTAGTGGTAATGGAGTAGTGGCG
>RDPX01000145.1:883871-898348 GCA_003991215.1 Morbakka virulenta
ATATATATATATATATATATATAGGGTCTGAGGTGTATTCTTTGTGCCACGGCCGTGGACAATTGGGGATTTTTCAGTCGATTCTATTCTATATATAAGGTGTAGTGTACCTTAATGTGCATGGTTCATTATTAATACAGTCGTTGGCCACCCACATTTTTATGTCGTATTTCCTGTAGCGTGCCCAGGACATTTAATTGTGTTAAAACAATTCGTCCCAAGACATAAAAAGAGACGCAAAATCAACAATGATGCCAAATACCCACTTCCCAAATGGTATAAGTGTTCTCCTAAACCATAACCTTCTCTCAACAACAGACCTTGCTTATGAATAATGTCAGAAAAATAATACTGATCTTGTTCATGGTGCTTCTCTCCTTTTCATAACTCCTAATCACAGTAAAGTACTGTTGAATAACATGGAGAGTTAGTTATCAGATTTTCGAAACTGTCCACAAAACAAACCTTTAGTATTAGGGGAATTAAAAGAATTGATTGTAAAACGTTTTGGTGGAACTTACTATACGAACCTCTTATTTTTTTAAGTTCAAACGCTTACTAAAACCCAACTTCGTTTTCAGAATAATAACTGATTTTGTTTTAACTCTAGAATTCAATTGTTGATACCATACGTCAATTTTCAATACTTGATGGCTATTTGTAGTGTATACCTGTATAGGCAACGTACCTTACTAACCTATAAAAATCACAAGATACACTATAGGACTCTGTACTAGACATTGTATAGCTTTGAATAACATCAAGGAATCTAAAACCTAATTCTAATCCGCTACTAAACCCAAGTACGTCAAGACCTTGAAACTTTGACCAGTACAAATAAAAATTTAATAAATTCAAAGTGATTCATTCTTGGTGTTCAGTTAAGGTAAAATCCGTATTGGTCAAGAAGTGTACCATTTTGGTCTGTCTGGGCAAAAAAGTGTTTCCGCCCAGCCCCCATTTTGTTATTTAGTCTTCCCATCCTGCTTTTGGCGACGAGCAAGGGCACTGAATCCTATTGGATTAATATGATGAAAGAAATAACAAAATAACTTGTGATTGGTTAAGGGGATGTTGGACTGACAAATAGGAAACCACAATATGGAACAGACTTATTGGTATTCTATTGCAGACACTATAGCCGAACAAACTTTTGTTTCTTTAAAATGTCGGAGAAGAAGTAATGATTAAAGGTGAATGAAGATGCAAATTAACTATATTTCTGCATTGATTGGAGAATTTAACCGGGCAGAAAAACAATACCCAAGAAGGCAGGTGTTTTATTACAAATCTGGATGCATGCTCCAGTTAAGTGGAACAAAACATGTGTTGTTTTTTTTCGAAACCACTGGCTATTTCCGATACTTGTCCTCCAAACAATTTAGTCATAAAAAAGCCAGAAGTTTATGCTTCTTGAAATAACACTAAGGTTTCTTTACTTAGATAGGAAAAGACCTAGGGGTAGACCCCCAAAGCGATGGAAAGACCGAATACGAGAGGAATTCAACATACCTCTTCCTACAATTGAAAGAATGGCTGCTGATCGAGATAATGAAAAGAAAGTGTTAAGAAATGTGCAAGGATATGAGAAGATTATGCAAAAAAAAGTCAGTGAAAGTCAGTCCTTTACTCCGTTATTTGACTTTACATATTCACCTTTTCTCATAAAAAACCCACAACAAGAACACTTCTAGTGTTACAAATTATTCATAATGAATGCAAAATTTCAAAAACCACCAAGCATTTCATCACATTAAAAACACTAAAACACAATTATGAAAAAGAATTATTTGAAATATTTGGTTTTTTGTTTTTTTCAGTCAGTTGAAAAAACTTAAATTTTTTACTTACCTGAACTTTAGCCAAAATATCCCATGATTATCTATTTACGTCTTCTTTTGGTTTTTAATTCTATGACGGAAAGAAGTTGTATACTAAATTGCTTAGAAAATCAAATAGACATATTGTTAAATTATACCTAAAGTTGTTTACATGGATGCTACAAGTCAATATAGGCAAAATAATCAGCTTTAATTTGTTCATTATTTCAAAGAAATTGTGGCCGATAGACGTAAACAAAATATTAAGTTATTCTTTTATGAACTTAAAAGTACCATTTTTATTCTACTATGCATTCTTACATCCTCCCGATGTAAAAACATGAATACTATATCTTTTCAAACATTCTAGCTGTTGCATAGCCACCTTCTTAACAAGATGTATCTTGGGCTTAGATTTTACGACCAGTATCCAAATAGTGGCGGAGTTCCCTTGGGTAGAACATCGTACGACGACAGATTACCTCCGAGTTGCTGGCGATACAAGCCTTATTTTTTCATCTTCTTGTGTGGACTTCAATGAATTTTGAAACTAGTGCCAGAGAACAAATGCTCAGTTAAACTGATTTTTTCAGTGGAATCCAAACGTGAATCCATTTTAATAAAAAAGAAAATGAATCAAAACAAAGCCAAAAATAGCCTTCTATTCTTCAATTTGTTTAAATAAATATTTTCATCAGACATCCTGTAAAAGGTAGCAAAAGTTCGCGTAAATATTTTTTTTGATTTAAGGTCATTTCTCACAGTAACTGGGGCTCAGACGGTACCCTTTAGAGGAACTTTGTTTTGGCAGTGTGGAATTTCTTGGCCGGATGCCCTTCCTGACACCAACCAATAATAGTTCGGCAGTAATATCTTGTTGACAAAATATGGGGTATGATTGATTCCTACAAAGTAAATGGAGCGAAATCAGGAAAAGGTTGGCTGTACACTTTAATTATTCTAAATCAGTACTGTCTCCCTGATAACAAGAATTTGCCTGTCTGTAATGATAACAAAATAATAAAAACAATAACAATAATAATAGTAACAATAATAATAATACAATAATTATAATTGGAAAAGTGTTTTCGGGGGTTTTACAAAGTGAAGAAGAATAATTGACTTTTTTGGTGTCAATCACGTTATATAGTTGAAACCATGTCGCTCTGAACCTAAAGAATTTTGTAATTCAAAAGCTGAGCATACTACACATCTCTTTTGATTCTTTTCGGTTTGGTTTTTACAATGAGTTTTTAATGTATAGTAGAATGCTGTTTTGTAACTTTAAAATGTGATAGTTTTTTTTTATTGTTAGAATCTTTTTAATTGTAGCTGTGTTATAATAATGGAAAATAAATGAAAGACTCCAGCTCTAATAGGGGCAACTGGCTTTGACTGAACTTTTAGAAATTGTTTCAAGCATAAGTCCCAAACAATCCGTGATCCCATGTAATGTCAAAAGAGATAAAGAAAGAAATTTGACACAGGGAAAAATATTTCTTAAAAACACCTACAGGTAACAGGAAAAAGCTGCTGCCCTTAAATGGTTTCCCCTTATGTGGTCTGCACCCTCGGGAAATTTTGCCGTCCTAAACCTTGAGCGGGGCAGCATTGCCGATTACACCAGTCAATGTAGAAAACTGTTTCTAAATACCTTTTTTTTCTTTAATTAAAGCTTACATAGCATATATAGAGGTTACCCGTTCATTTAACATTTTGTTTTTCATCAAAGGTAAAACCCTTATGTCCATCAAATACAATTTGGTCTGGACTTTTTTGGTTAGCTTCTTCAAACAAATTAAGGAAATTAAGTAAAATTAAATTTTAATTAATTTTAATTTTAATAACTTAATTAAAATTAAGTCAAGTCCTCTTCTAAATGCTGGCANTGCCTCTTCCTACAATTGAAAGAATGGCTGCTGATCGAGATAATGAAAAGAAAGTGTTAAGAAATGTGCAAGGATATGAGAAGACTATGCAAAAAAAAGTCAGTGAAAGTCAGTCCTTTACTCCGTTATTTGACTTTACATATTCACCTTTTCTCATAAAAAACCCACAACAAGAACACTTCTAGTGTTACAAATTATTCATAATGAATGCAAAATTTCAAAAACCACCAAGCATTTCATCACATTAAAAACACTAAAACACAATTATGAAAAAGAATTATTTGAAATATTTGGTTTTTTGTTTTTTTCAGTCAGTTGAAAAAACTTAAATTTTTTACTTACCTGAACTTTAGCCAAAATATCCCATGATTATCTATTTACGTCTTCTTTTGGTTTTTAATTCTATGACGGAAAGAAGTTGTATACTAAATTGCTTAGAAAATCAAATAGACATATTGTTAAATTATACCTAAAGTTGTTTACATGGATGCTACAAGTCAATATAGGCAAAATAATCAGCTTTAATTTGTTCATTATTTCAAAGAAATTGTGGCCGATAGACATAAACAAAATATTAAGTTATTCTTTTATGAACTTAAAAGTACCATTTTTATTCTACTATGCATTCTTACATCCTCCCGATGTAAAAACATGAATACTATATCTTTTCAAAAATTCTAGCTGTTGCATAGCCACCTTCTTAACAAGATATATCTTGGGCTTAGATTTTACGACCAGTATCCAAATAGTGGCGGAGTTCCCTTGGGTAGAACATCGTACGACGACAGATTACCTCCGAGTTGCTGGCGATACAAGCCTTATTTTTTCATCTTCTTGTGTGGACTTCAATGAATTTTGAAACTAGTGCCAGAGAACAAATGCTCAGTTAAACTGATTTTTCCAGTGGAATCCAAACGTGAATCCATTTTAATAAAAAAGAAAATGAATCAAAACAAAGCCAAAAATAGCCTTCTATTCTTCAATTTGTTTAAATAAATATTTTCATCAGACATCCTGTAAAAGGTAGCAAAAGTTCGCGTAAATATTTTTTTTGATTTAAGGTCATTTCTCACAGTAACTGGGGCTCAGACGGTACCCTTTAGAGGAACTTTGTTTTGGCAGTGTGGAATTTCTTGGCCGGATGCCCTTCCTGACACCAACCAATAATAGTTCGGCAGTAATATCTTGTTGACAAAATATGGGGTATGATTGATTCCTACAAAGTAAATGGAGCGAAATCAGGAAAAGGTTGGCTGTACACTTTAATTATTCTAAATCAGTACTGTCTCCCTGATAACAAGAATTTGCCTGTCTGTAATGATAACAAAATAATAAAAACAATTACAACAATAATAATAGCAACAATAATAATAATACAATAATTATAATTGGAAACGTGTTTTCGGGGGTTTCACAAAGTGAAGAAGAATAATTGACTTTTTTGGTGTCAATCACGTTATATAGTTGAAACCATGTCGCTCTGAACCTAAAGAATTTTGTAATTCAAAAGCTGAGCATACTACACATCTCTTTTGATTCTTTTCGGTTTGGTTTTTACAATGAGTTTTTAATGTATAGTAGAATGCTGTTTTGTAACTTTAAAATGTGATAGGTTTTTTTTATTGTTAGAATCTTTTTAATTGTAGCTGTGTTATAATAATGGAAAATAAATGAAAGACTCCAGCTCTAATAGGGGCAACTGGCTTTGACTGAACTTTTAGAAATTGTTTCAAGCATAAGTCCCAAACAATCCGTGATCCCATGTAATGTCAAAAGAGATAAAGAAAGAAATTTGACACAGGGAAAAATATTTCTTAAAAACACCAACAGGTAACAGGAAAAAGCTGCTGCCCTTAAATGGTTTCCCCTTATGTGGTCTGCACCCTCGGGAAATTTTGCCGTCCTAAACCTTGAGCGGGGCAGCATTGCCGATTACACCAGTCAATGTAGAAAACTGTCTTTAAATACCTTTTGTTATCTTTAATTAAAGCTTACATAGCATATATAGAGGTTACCCGTTCATTTAACATTTTGTTTTTCATCAAAGGTAAAACCCTTATGTCCATCAAATACAATTTGGTGTAGACTTTTTTGGTTAGCTTCTTCAAATAGATTAAGGAAAGGCTAAAATTAAGTCAAGTCCTCTTCTAAATGCTGGCACAATTTTCTAATTCTAGTACACAAGATTACGAATTATATTATTCTATGAAACCACAGGCAAAAAAAGTTATTGGTATCCACTTGTCACGTGGCAAAATCAATATCTGAAATTTGGATTTCGATTCTGTAAAATAATGGCGAACTGGGCCTACCTACAACAAGCCTATGTTTCATGAAGGTAGCTGCAATCGCACATTTTCCGGTAAATAGCGATTCAAGCAAAACCACAACAAATGATCTGCGCCCAAGAACTAAGTTTAACAGAGTACTTCACATCAGCAAAATATTACTTCAAGTCAAAAACGTAAACAAACAACTAAAAAGTAGCTGACGATATAAAAATAAACTACATATATTTCAGGTATCGCTCTGGTAAACGTTTTAAGATTGCCTAAAATTTTTGCTACCCAAAACGAAGCAACTGTACAATATCAACAAAACGTCTAACAAAAAACCCAAAGCCTGTATTCTATCAACAGTATGACAAAACCTTGAAAACCAATTGAGACCTCGAATAACCGTCAAATGAGACCTTGGATAACCACCAAATGACTGGGGTGAAAAAGCTGCGTGCAGCCTTGAATGTGTTCCTTCTTCTCTCCTTTGATCATTTCCTGACTGTTACTGTTTGCGTGAATATTGTGTGTGCGTGCAGTTTTTTCTGGTCTGTTGTCATACTATAAGCCCTTATGTTGTTGCTTTCAAGAATTGTCTTTACGTCATCCAGGCATGCGAGTGACCAGCCTTTCTTACTCCTTCCTTCCATTACACTATGTGCCATGTCATTACCTAAGCAATTCGTTTTTCCAGAGTAGTCTTAATGCACAGCTATAAAACCACATCTCAAATGGCTCCATCTTGTTCTTAGCACTCGTCTTCACTGACCACGGTTCACTATCATATGTAACAATCGAATACAGTAGATATTTTAAAAAGCCTAAATTTTAGAGTTTGTCTTATTACTTTTTCGTACGTTAGAGGTCCCGTGGCTTAATGGTTAGTGCAGTTGCACCTTAAAAAAAGAGGTTCCGAGTTCGATTCCCCAAGCAGGCGAAATGAATTTGGAACTTCACAAAAGAAAAGGCCATGGGTTGGCTCCAGGAAAGGCATCATGCCAAAAAATTCCTCACGGCCAAAACAAAAGTCCCTTTGAAGGGCACCGTCTACTGAGTAACAACTACGGGGGAAAATGACGTCAAAACCAAAAAAATAGTAAGGCTTGTTACTGGTTTTTCTGTCGTGGGTAGACGGCATTTAATTCTTCAGAAAAATTACTAGCATTTCAAAACATTTGGTATGCAATACCAAATTTGTGGCTCAAAAAAGAAATACCGCGAGTGTATTTTACACTATTTCAACAACTATATCAAAAAAACCAAAAACTTGTAAAACAAACCAGAAAAGTAAATGTGAGGAAATCAAATGAAATTCATTTTCAACTATTAAAACTCTCAACATAAAACAGTGTATATCTAGAAGTCACATTTGAGATTTTTCCTACATATGTTTTTTAACAAAATGTAAGTTAACGCATTCAGTTTGAAAATTGTACGCAGTCACTAAAACTTTAAAAATTACGACCCTGCTATTTCTGTCGCTTACTTCGTCAGCATATCAATGCCCTTAACTTACCCTGTAGAACAGGGTCAAGATTGAATTTGTCCCAGTCCCGAATGCTTGCTGCTATGCCATGACAAATCAAATCATTTCATAATATGCTTGGCTTATCTCTACTTTTTGTACCGGATAGACTACAGAATAGCAATATTCCTAGCAGAGTTTAATATCAACATGTTCCAATTCAAATATATACAATGGGCAAAATAAACCTAATTGCTCAAAACGGATAGATATTGTATGAAATATTATTATTGATACGATAAAATTAATGTGTGACAGCTGGTTACGAATTGGCGGTCATGGCTTTTTAGACCGACTGCTGCTCTTTCCACAACGTTTCCTTGCGCCGTAGACAGAAGCTGATAAAAGTTCTGATTAGAACTTGATCAAATGAACTCACTTGACATTTCCATGCCACCCACATTCAGGGTAAAAACTATACATCATGCTGGAATTTTACAAGCCGCTGTTCCACACAGCATGTGACAAAGTCTCAGAGTATTCCGTTTTACTATTTAAAAACAATCCTTGGAAAATGCTTTCTCGCCGTTATGTTTAAGTAAAAAATACTACAAGTATGTTATATTCGGAACCTTTTGTATCATTAACTGCTTGTTCAAACTTAATGACAATGGTAATGTCTTTGCATCAAAAATTAGTCCAAGTTTTTCATGAAATCGGTCGTCTTCCGTGTAAAGGAGAAGGCTGTTGTTATAGAACCTAAATCCAAATATACTATGATAGTTTTGCGGTGATTTGTTCAAAGCATGTAAAAAAATGTAATAAAAGTAAATTTTATGAAAATGTAACGTTATGTTAACGCGGCGTTGTTTAAACTAAAAAAACGTCTAAAAATGATTTACGATTTCTTAAATAAATTCAAATGATTAGCCTGTTAATTAACAATTAAAATTAAAAATGAAGTAAAGATAACGTGTTAAAAGTTAAAACAACTTTAAATCCGGAAATTGCAAGGCAGGAAATGGAACTTCTGTTGTACGTATAAACGTATCTATTTTAAATGCTGACCTTTTTCTATGATAACAGAAAATATCTCATGTTATATTACCAAGGTTGTCGACTTTACAATGATCTCCCGTTAGAAATACGTAAAAAGGAGATCTCCCGTTAGAAATACGTAAAAAGGAAGATTATAAAAATTTTACTAAGAAATTAGGAATGATTTTTAGGTAAAATGATTTCAAATAGCATCTTTGAATTTTTAGATTTTTAGATTGTAGTGATAAGTTCCTCTAAATTTCAGCTATTCAATTTAGGCTCGTTTTTCAGCATTTTCAGTGTCTTACTATGTGCTACTAGCCTTAGATCAGCCCTAAAGCAGTTTTTTAGCTTCCTATTCTCATTATATTTTTCCATTTTCCTTTTTGTTTCCTGATGTGTCCAAACAGGACCACATTGATAGCAGTTTTTACAGTATATGTAAAATACTGATGTGTTTGTATGTATACTTTGCATATATGTATTGTATCCTGGATAAACATTAACCCAATAATAATAATAATAATAATAATATACAATTCAACAATGTTCTCTTGCAAGACAACAGATTCTTCTGCCTTAAAAATACTTCTACCAGAACTCATGTGGATGAAGCGGATCTGTATTGAATTAAAGCAGAGCAAAATCATTAGTTTGTTTTGGACTTCTTTGATGAATGTGTATGCAGTTTTATTAAAGGGCATACATTTTTCTAACCTTTGCTTCTAAAAGCACTAAAAGTTAAAATGTGGTATCAAACCCGGCAAAAACACTTATCATATAACATACTTCTTCAAAATCACCAAATAAATACAAAAAAAATTATATATTTCTTGGGAGTGTTTGTATTCTTTCACCAAGCCGTCACTCACTTTTACATACTCTTGCAATTTAGGCTAGTACTGTTGAAAGCATCTGGTCCCGAAAACATACCTGTGGTTTTTTATGAAGCAGTGTGTCCCTGAGATGTTCTTCTTTCTCCATAAGGTATTTCATCGACGCCTTCTCTACTGTTGTATTTAATGTTGTTCAATATTTCAGAACGGCAGCGAGCTTTTTAATTCAAACACATACTGTCTTGTTAGTCTCCTCTATATGGTTGGTAGACAAGGGGTTTTTTCCGCTGAGTAGAAGCAAGCTATTGTCACCATTTAGGTCTAAATATTTAATTCTAGTTTGGTCAAATTCCTTTTTCACTCCCGATTTTAATGAGCATGATAAATGACACTCTTATCTTATGGTTTCTGACTCGCACATTTTCTTTGCTATCACCATTTTTTCCGCTAAGTAGAAGCAAGCTAGTGTCACCATTTAGGTCTAAATATTCATTCTAGTTTGGTCAAATTCCCTTTTCATTCCCGATTTTAATGAGCATGACAAATGACACTCTTACCTTATGGTTTCTCGCTCGCACATTTTCTTTGCTATCATCATTTTTCTTCTTGAGTGTGTAAATCTGTCCATTATGCCATAAGGTCTACAAAATTTCCAGCTGTCTATTCTGAATTGCAGTTTCTTAATTCTTCTGTCCAAAGTCATCTATCAAATTTATCGATATCTCAAAATTCGTTTTCATTTGGTCCATTTGTCTTCCTCTTAGCCCAGTTTGTCCTCTTTCACAAGCCAGATGGTGATCTGGTGATGATGTTTTTTGGGTGACCTATTTAATAAGTCATTTACTAATTAATTATTCTTTAGTTACTTTACTTTAGTACTTTCTATATATCTACTTAGTTTTGCTTCACATGTGCCTGGAATCCAGACCTCAATCACATTTCCATACTATTGCCTAGTTTCACTACATGGTTGAAAAAGGCCTAATTATATATGAATGGAGTCTACCATTTTGAGTGAAAAAAAACCCAACTGGTCTTGAGAACTGAAATAATGGTTTAGCTCGTCAGCTTTAGCATTTGAATGGAACAAAACAACAAAATTTGGCTGGAAGGAATACAGTTAACATCAATGGAATGACCCTTATCAATCCCTTTTTGGAGAGGACCTTTACTCTAAAAGGCAGTTGTGACGTGGAAGCAGAAATCAAAAGCTTCCAAAGTCAATATTCTATAGATCTCAGTATTCTAGAAATGTCAATGTGCTAGAGATCGCCTGCGTGATTTACCAAAACGAATGGAAAGCAACAGTCACGCAATTGAAACAAACAGGAAACTTTCGAGAAGATGCGTTATATGATAGGACCATGTGGCCATATATGAACAAATTAATAACACTGATTCATTGTTATGTGGCTTTTTTTCTAAAAATAAACCATTTAAATTATACTAANCCTTTTCATTCCCGATTTTAATGAGCATGACAAATGACACTCTTACCTTATGGTTTCTCGCTCGCACATTTTCTTTGCTATCATCATTTTTCTTCTTGAGTGTGTAAATCTGTCCATTATGCCATAAGGTCTACAAAATTTCCAGCTGTCTATTCTGAATTGCAGTTTCTTAATTCTTCTGTCCAAAGTCATCTATCAAATTTATCGATATCTCAAAATTCGTTTTCATTTGGTCCATTTGTCTTCCTCTTAGCCCAGTTTGTCCTCTTTCACAAGCCAGATGGTGATCTGGTGATGATGTTTTTTGGGTGACCTATTTAATAAGTCATTTACTAATTAATTATTCTTTAGTTACTTTACTTTAGTACTTTCTATATATCTACTTAGTTTTGCTTCACATGTGCCTGGAATCCAGACCTCAATCACATTTCCATACTATTGCCTAGTTTCACTACATGGTTGAAAAAGGCCTAATTATATATGAATGGAGTCTACCATTTTGAGTGAAAAAAAACCCAACTGGTCTTGAGAACTGAAATAATGGTTTAGCTCGTCAGCTTTAGCATTTGAATGGAACAAAACAACAAAATTTGGCTGGAAGGAATACAGTTAACATCAATGGAATGACCCTTATCAATCCCTTTTTGGAGAGGACCTTTACTCTAAAAGGCAGTTGTGACGTGGAAGCAGAAATCAAAAGCTTCCAAAGTCAATATTCTATAGATCTCAGTATTCTAGAAATGTCAATGTGCTAGAGATCGCCTGCGTGATTTACCAAAACGAATGGAAAGCAACAGTCACGCAATTGAAACAAACAGGAAACTTTCGAGAAGATGCGTTATATGATAGGACCATGTGGCCATATATGAACAAATTAATAACACTGATTCATTGTTATGTGGCTTTTTTTCTAAAAATAAACCATTTAAATTATACTAATTTACTTTATAAAGTAGTGATCACAGAACACGTAGTTAATAAACGTAGACGTCAAATAATCCATTATTTATCTGTCACATTCGAAATATGGATTCTCAGCAAAACAACTAGCTCGTATCTAAAGAAGAAAAGCTTGGTAGTTTGGCCATTTCATAAATGTTTGTAGAGGTGACCCCATTTTGATTTATTCTAAAAATGCTAAATGACTTATCATAAGAGTGAAGATGACATTGGAATACAACACAACATTTAAAAGGCTTTAAAGTGATAAAAACTGAACGCAGTGTTAAAATTGCACAGCAAATGGCATGACATCTTGGAAAAACCCGTAGGCTGTGATAGTAAACGAGGCAAATCTCGAGTTCTACATAATGTGCTTGCAGTAGGTTCCAACAAAGATTAGCACAAGAACTGTTTCAAAAAAGGTTTTCTACAGTGAGATCACCACAATTTAAAGAACCAAACATTGGATGCTATATTATGCAAAATTTGTTAAAGAACAAAAGAGAAAGACCAGGGGATTTAGAAAGAAAAACAATATTTTTTTTTTCTTAAGAAATATGGAACTTAATAGAATCTTGCTATGAAAATTAAATATATTTCACAGACACATATTTGGTTGAGGATTCCGAAATAAAAGTTGTGCTGACAAGATACTGTTGTCTTTTTATTATTTTTTTCACTATTATCTTCTTTTTTTTCCCCAGCTTATCTCTTACTTAGCAGGAAATGTAGCATTAAGGTATTAGCTGTTTACTGCCTGTAAACTAAGGTAACACCTTCAATTTTCAAGCACCTTCCGACGTTTTCGAGCTCTCCCAAGTAGTACTGTTTCCTGTAAGTGTTCCTCCCGTATTGTGATTCCTAGTTGTTTAAAATAGTTCTTAAGTTATTTACACACTGTTACCAAACCTCAAACTATTACTGGCATGACAATCACCTTTTTCATTGACCACAACTGCTTTACTTCCAATGCTTACCTGTTATTTTTATCCTCTTTGTCGCATACTTTTATTTTCCGCTGGGCAGGCAATATCTTTGATCCAATATTGTTTGCTTTCTTTCTCTAATAAAACAATGTCTGTTTTCCTACATTCTATCTCCTGATCATACTGAATCATAAAATCCAACAGAATTTCTGTGATTTCATTCTCTACAAAACCATCAGGCTTATATCCGTACGACATCATCTCTTTCAAGTTTATATTTTCCACCGAGGGCCAAGTGTACTATCCTTGCCAGGTTGTCATGACGCCTCTTGTATTCTTTGTGGGCCAGAGGTGTGTATTGACTTGTAATGTCCAGTACAGTCTTTCCTTGCATGACTGCTGTCTGACAAACACTGTGCTTGCTATAATTAGTTGCTTGAACGTTAACTGAACATCAAGTTGCGACTCACAAGCTTAGATATTCAGCGCAGAGTCCTTGCTGTTCCCAACAAGCAAGCCTTCTACAAAGTTCAAAAATGAGAATCTGGGCAAACTTTCCCAAGCCAATCGTGGAAATCCTTAGATAAAATACCCAATACGCCGATGATAATGGGAACCACTTGTACTTCCCTACAATTCCAAATTTGTTTCAATTCCCACTTAAGGTCCTGGTATTTGTTGATTTTTTCTCTCTCCTTTTCTATGACTCTGGTATCAAAGGGGAAAGCTACATCAATCATCGTACATTTCCTATTTTCTTCATAAAAAATAACTATGTCAGACTTCGAATGTTCCAAAACCTTATCAGTCTGGATTTTCATGTCCCAGAGTATTTTCACTTTTTCATTTTCAATTACATATTCTGGATGGTGATCATACCAATTTTTTGAATGTTCAATGTTGTGGTCTTTACACGTATGCCAATGTAGAACTTGTGCGATTTTATTGTGCCTCCAGTTTTTGTATTGTTTCTGAGCTAGAGTTCTACATTCTGATACTAAGTGGGCAACTGTCTCCTCACGGTAACCACACAATCGACACATAGGGCAAGTACCATCTTTGTCAATATGATGTTTGATTGACTTGGTTCTGCTGGCTTGCTCTTGAGCTGCCATCAGAGCACCTTCTGTGCCCTTCTTCAGGTCACCAGTTTTTAACCAATCTTATCTACGTGGGTCTTTGAAACCGGTGTTGGTGTGGAAGACGCTGTGTAATTGCTTTTACTATTAATATTATTATTATTATATTATTATTATGTTTTGAATTTGCTTTCTTTAAATACGATCTGTGTAAAGTCCCATCCTTGGACATCAAGCAACAGAAAGAATAACGAGGCTACAATCTACATAGAAAGAATTTTACGCAAGATGTGTGAGGTACCCATGAGTGTGATCCTCTGTATTTCAGAAAGAAAGATATTTCCTGGGATTTGGTCAATGTAATATTGTACACTTTTTGATACCACTACCAGAGCTCGAACTAAAACAGGAATGGTAGTGGCCTCTGGATGCCACATCTCTGTGATTTCTATCTAATTATCTGTATACTTACTAAGTTTTTCGAATGTCCTTAATGATGTTTTACTATTGGCAGGAATGCTCATATCTATGAGGAAACAGGTCTTATCTGTATGGTTCTTAATGAGACTATCTGGTCGGTTTGGCTGAATAGTTCTGTCAGTTTGGATACTGAAGTCCAAAAGTATTGTGACAAAATTGTTTTCTGTTACACACAGTGGTTTATGCTCCGACCAATATTTATTATGAGGGTGTTTGAACTCTTTATATGACATGTTTACATAACATTATTATTATTATTATTATTATTATTATTA
>RDPX01000145.1:911501-925839 GCA_003991215.1 Morbakka virulenta
CTCCATTTATTCATTAACTCTTTAAGCAATCTGATAACAGCTTTCGGTATTCCAATCCATTCATACACCCTTATCATCCAGTCATGATGTACTCTGTCATAGGCTTTTTTGTAATCATAAAATGCTACTGCCAAATTCCGATGATACTGCTTTACTTCTTCCATTATGCATCGATCAATTATCAATTGGTCCACTGTTCCTAGCACCCCTTCCACTGCTCCAAGCTGTCCTTTGTCCCAAATCTCATTGATCATTGTGTGTTCTCTCATGTACTTTGCTACTAATCCTGTAAGAATTTTGTACGATGTATTAAGACATGTTATTGGGCGATAGTTCTTTTCATCACTCAGGTTTCTTGTCTTTGGTATTAACACCGTTCTTCCTGAGGGCCACCACTCTGGTATCATCCTTGTGTTCCTATAAGTATCCATAAACGCTCTTCCCAGTGCTTTTTGTGCAGGTTCGAACTTCTTCCACCAAAAGTTTTGTATACCATCTACTCCTGGAGCTGTCCAATTTTTTCTCTTTACTATTTCCTTCTTCAATTTTTCCTCGGTGATTTCAAATTCAGCAACAACATTTACCTTTTCATTCAACTCAGATTTCACTTCCTCCATCCATGGCATATTTGGTGTTGGCTCGTTCTGCTCCCAAACTCCACTCCAGAATTGTAAAAACTTTTCCATTTCTGGCATTTCACCTTCGTGTTTATCTGCTCCTTCAAGTTTCCGAAAATAGCTTCTCTGATCTCTCTGAAACATGATATTATCCTTCTTCCTTTGTCCCTTTTCAATATACTTTTGTAATTTTACTTTCTTGTAACGCAGTTTATCAAGCCACTCTTCTTTCGCATTTTGCAGATTGAGGGTCGTTGTCTCTCTTTCATTCATACTCAGGGCTAGTTTCTTTAAAATACCTTTTTCTCTTTTCGTTGCTTTTCTTTGTTGTCTTCTCCGATGCAATTCATTGGCTGTCCGTGCAATATTCTGTCTCAGCTCTTTCATCTCAGTTCTGAGTTTACGCTCTCTTCTATTTTATTATTATTATTATTACTATTATTTTTATTATTATTATTATTATTATTATTAATAATGAACATGAACTTTGTTTAATATTTATTTGACATTTATATGGTTATTTTTCTCGTTTTAGTGTTCATTTTGTCTAATTCATTTACTCCCCAATCCAAAATTCCTGCACCATATCTCAATAGCGAAACCGTCCAGGTTTCGCTATTGAGATATGGTGCTCTAACTGCCCCAATTTTGTTTCTTCCATGAAGCTTACTCTTCCAAACTAACCTCAGCCTTCTAAAATGCTCCTGTTTGAAACATTCAATAACGTCTCTTTGTATATTTCCGTCCAATTTTAAGACACCAAGATTCTTTTATCCACTTTGATCAACTATTTTGATTGTTTCTCCTGTTGACAGTGATATTCCATTACTTCTACTTCTGTCAAGCGATCCTCTATGCATGATCAACGCTCCACAATTTCTAATACCAAATCCACTGTAGAGACCTAACTGCCTATTTCCCTCTCATTCTTCCCGAACAATTTCAGATCGTCTATGGAAAGGAGGTGATTCACACCTTCACCGGATTAAAGAGTGTATTTTGCTTTAATCTTTCTCAATATCTGATTTAAAGGTATCTTGCATGTGACAAAACGTAGGGGGTCAAGCTGTCCCCTTGGAAAATTGCTCTTTTAATGTTTACATACTGTTCACATACTATTAACCAATACTGAACAAAGTTCTTCATTTCTGGAACTCTTTCTTTTCTTTCTTGTTCTAATTCAACACCTCTGTGAAATCGTCTCCCTAAACATGCTGTTATCCCGCATCTATCCATCTTTAATTTTGATTCTTTTCATCTTTACTTTAAAATGTTAAAAACTACTTCAGAAGTTGTTGTTTTTCAACCAGTTGGTTCTCGGCTAATTCTTTCAATTTTCAATTTTTCTTTTTTTTGTTGCTTTTCGTCTAATCTTTTGCTATTGTTGCTACTCTCTGTCTTACCTCTTTTAATTTACATTCAAACTTAATAATAGTTCTATTTTCTCAATCGTTTTTATTGTTGTTGTCGTTCTTACCCTTTTTTTCTGTCTCGTTTCATTCCTAGTCTTCCCTCAAATGGTCTCGTCATTGGATATACTGCATCAATCACCTCACACATATCATTTCCTTTTAAAAATCTTTCTTTCTTCAGTTTTCTGTACTGTTGTAGTAGTTACCTTGTGAAAGTTGTTCAAAAATCTTGTTCTCCTTTCTCTTGGGTCTTCATCCTCATAACCCAGCATTCTCCCACATTCGTTTTCTACTCTCAATGATATTTTTTCTTGATGTCCCTTCCGTCACTAATAACACGTTTGTTGTCTTCTCTCTTTTGTTCAATATTCTCTGCTTTCTGTCCACTTCTTCTATGGGAATTTTCTTCTATCGTATCTTGGGTTCATTAATACTTTATCTTTTTTAAATCTTGTAGCTTTTTCCCTGAAGCACTCTGCTGTAATTCGTTTATNTCGTCTAATCTTTTGCTATTGTTGCTACTCTCTGTCTTACCTCTTTTAATTTACATTCAAACTTAATAATAGTTCTATTTTCTCAATCGTTTTTATTGTTGTTGTCGTTCTTACCCTTTTTTTCTGTCTCGTTTCATTCCTAGTCTTCCCTCAAATGGTCTCGTCATTGGATATACTGCATCAATCACCTCACACATATCATTTTCTTTTAAAAATCTTTCCCATATTTTGTTTCCTCTTGCTATCTGTTATTTTCACAGTTTTACTTTAATTTCATCAATCTTTTCCTTTCTTCAGTTTTCTGTACAATTTTCTCCCTTAACATTTTTGTTGATAAAGAGTTGATTCAGATAAGATGAATTCATTCATAGTGCGTAAGTTTTGATGATGGATTTAAAGGGTGATTCAGATGATTCGTCTTATTTTTGATGGCATCAAGATCTTGCAAAAATTGTCCTGATTGCTTTTGTTGTAAATACAAAACTTCAGACAACAGAAAGTTTATAAGAGACTTTGTACGAAAAGCATATTGTGCATATTTTGGAATAAAGCTAGCAGACTAAGACAAACCATGGGCTCCTCGTGTTGTTTGCAATACATGTGTAGAACGTTTGAGACAACGGACAAGCGAAAACAGACGGTCAATGGGATTTGGGTTACCAATGGTTTGGAGGGAGCCTACAAATCATGTTGACGACTGTTACCTCTGTTCAATAGATGTGACAGGGGTAAATAAAAAGAAGCGAAAATCTGAGTTACAAAAGATTTCCGTCAGCAATTCGACCAGTAGCTCACAGTGTTGCTATTCCTATTCCTGAGTTTAATAAGTTGTCTGATCTCTCTATTGATGAACATTCAGACAAGAAGCAACATGATTACCAAGAACTTATTGATGTTGGTGATGATGATAACAAGGACTTTTCATGGCCTTCCACACCAGTACTATTTGATCAGCAGAGTCTGAGTGACTTAATAAGGGAACTCAGTTTATCCAAGGAAAATTCTGAAGTATCGAAATCGATTACAGCATGGCACTAAAATCACTTTTTTAGAACACGTGATAAAAAGTTTGTGCCGTTTTGTTGACGATCAACTTAACTTTGTTTTCTGAAAAGATATTCGTGGTGTACTGAAGAAATTAGGTATTACGAAATACTCTCCTGCTGAATGGAGGTTATTTATTGACAGTTCGAAAAGAAGCCTGAAATGTGCTATCCTGCACATTATTAATGTTTATGGATCAATACGGATTGGTCATTGTACAACCCATAAAGAAAAATATGATGCAATAAAAATTTTATTGCAGCATATCAAATATAACGACCACCAATGGGTGGTATGAGTAGATTTAACGTTGGTGAACGTCTTGCTTGGGAAACAAAGTGGTTACACGAAGTACCCATGCTTTCTTTGTTATTGGCACAGTAGAGATAAAGCAAATCACCGGACTAAATGGTACTGTCCATTAAGAGACCGACTTAATGTTGGGGAAAAGAAAGTTATTGTTGAGCAATTGGTACCACTTGATAAAATAGTATTTCCTCCTCTGCATATAAAACTAGGGCTTATGAAACAATTTGTTAAATTCGTTTGTTAAATTTGTTAGATTCGACAGTTGAGAGATAAAATTTTTTTCACTCTATGAATGAAGTGGAGTTAGCAGCATGGTTATCATTTGTAGAGGTTGTTTAGAACTTCCTTGGAAACTATAGAGCTGACAACTACAAAGAAAATGTAAACAACATGCTTGAAAAATTCTTGGCATCAACATGAGTATCAAAGTACATTTTCTTCACAGCCACCTTGATCGTTTTCCGGAAAACCTCGGTGATGTTAGCGATGAACAAGGCGAGCGATTCCACCAAGATATAACGACAATGGAGAAGAGATATCAAGGAAGATGGATCATAAAAATGATGGCAGATTATTGCTGAAATTTGAAACGTGACGTGCGTGATTCAGAACATTTAAGAAAGTCTCAAAAACGCAAATTTTTACCACATTAAAAACAATAGTTTGGGCATTTAGGATCAACAATGACCTCATCTGTTATGTAAAACTTGTACCTATTTTACGTAACAAAAAACAATATTTTAACAACTTTTTTAGATTTTGTTATCCGTATGATACTCAGTTTCTTGTGATTTAGAAACAAATTTTTTTTCAATTACGGGCAGCCTGTGGGAGAAAAAATAGAGCTAATGGTAAAAAATGGATAGATATTCAGATTCAGTAGCCTCAAATTACTTAAAAACAGTTGAAACATTTCCGACCCTATGCCAAAAACTATTTTTTGTTGACCTGTGTTATTGTATCTCTCATCCCATACGTCCTTGATACGTTGCATAAAACTTCTTCCTTTCTTACCTTCATATCTATGAATTTTAATCAAGTTTTCTTTCATCTCCAATGTCCTTTCAGAAGCATTGATCCCATTTCCGGTTTCTACTAAATTATTTCCATTCTCAGCATTACTCTCATCTCTGTTCTCAATGTTTCCACCAGTCACAAGATCTTTCTCTGTCTCCTTTTAGAATCTTTCAGTTTTATCTCGTAAATTTTGTTCTAATATTCTTGCTTCTTCTAGAAACAGCTTATCCCACGGTCTTTTCATCCATTCCATAAACCCTTTACCTCACCTTTCCTCTTTATCAACCTTAATTAAAAATCTCGTCCTCATTAGTGTAATTTAATAAATGATGTTTATTTGGAGCTTTTTCATGAGTAAGCTTTTATCACATTTGCTACTGTTTGTCTCTGAAATGGTCCATCGATGTAATTAGTTTTTGGTTGAATTTGAATGTAATTGAAGTCTCCCATAAAAGTTTTTGACATACGCACGGGGTAAGAGTCCGTCCAAAGTTGCCAGCTCTCGGGGTAGAGCTTCTACTTATAAGGGCTGACTTCTCTCATCAGATATCCAACACTGAAGGGCCCTATCTCCCGTGGTTTGTGCTCAGACTTTACCTTCTCCCAGGATGGTTACAGGCCAAGGTTAACAAGCCTGCCAGGAGCAGTGGTTATTTAAAGGTGCCAGAAACTCGCCTTTTATCTCTTTTCATGATGGCTCCAAACAGTTCTGTCACGAAGAGGCCAAAAGCTGGACTGGACTCTCAGTGGCTTGCCATACGGAACATTTTTAGGCTTTGGATGCTCATCCTCCTTGGCCACTCCGGCAATGTCTCAATAACGTTATTATTGTTTTTATTATTATTATTATTGTTGTTATGATTATAACCTATTAAGCGGAGTGCAGACGTCTCTGTACCAGGTTCTCGTTTAAACACAAAATTTTTGCCTGGTTTTCAAAAAAACCAATTCTATTTTATATCAATCGACTCGTTGTCGCAAAAGGATTTTATTGGGAAATGTTTCAGTTGAGTTTTCGATATTTTTGGCATTATTTGTGGTTTGCAGTTTCTGTAAAATAAATTTCAATGTCTTGGACGCCATATCTGAAAATGTAAAAGGCGGATACAGGAAAACATTTACAATAAAATATTGATGTGTTTATATGTATTTAGCATATATGTATTGTATCCTGTGTAAACGTTAATTTAATAATAATCCCAATGAAGAAATTAACATGCACGCTGCATGAACATTTAACTGGTGTTAAATGTTCATGCAGCAATGTGTGTAAAGGATTGAAAGGTTTAAGAATCCATCAACGGCACTGTAGAGTAATTAGAGACTCTGAGAAAGACATATATGAACAAATATCTGAAGATAATTTAAACAATAATGAATCAAGAACAGTATTAACAAGTGGAGAACAGCTTGAACTCAAAGAGGGGATACGTCTCCCAAGGTCAAGTGAACAATGGCAAACTGCCAACAACTATTTTCAATCTATTTTTGCATCGGTTCAGTTGAAAATATCAAGATCACAAAGTAAACAATTCATAAAAGGACTCAAAACACTTTAAAAAGGTAATGCCTCACTCATTCAAATCAAATACATTTCTCATTTGCTTTGCCAAAAACTGATTTCTTTCCGTGACAGACACAATGTATCTCACCACGATAACCTCATCTCCAAAAACTTTTGCGGTTATGTAAAGCGCGTCTTGCAAAAGGGCTCCACAGTACAACCTTTTCTAATGTCACTTGCATTCAAAACGTTTCAGAAATACTTACATCGCCAATTTCTAACAAACACTTTACAATTCCATCATGGATACCGTCTTTTAAAAAAACTGCGCACCCTTTCAAGACTGATCTTTCATCATATGAAAACGTCACATAAATTATTCGCCATATGAAGTCATCTGTCTCACCACGCGCACTACATAAAATGCCTATAATTTGCTTTAAACGATATCCCTATCTACGGTCTTTCCTCACAGAAATAATTAAAATCATGAGGACTTTTGCCAAAGCTCCACCTGAATGGAAAATTTCCTTTACTACTTTACTTAATACATAAGTGGGGTAACCCCGATGCCCCTTCTAACTTACGGCCAATTACTCTCGAAACCGTTACATTAAAAGTTTTTACAACCTGTTTCCGTAGCTCTGTATTTGAACAGCTGAAGGATAATAACTTCGTCGAATATCAGATCCAAAAAGGCTTCACTTCTAAGATCTCGGGTACTTTAGAACACACTGCAATGATGACACAGGTGATAAACAAGGCTCGCACTAATCAACGCTCCCTAATCATTACTCTTTTCGACCTAAAATGCTTTTGGTAAAGTTTACCGTGACCTAACAACATCTGTTCTAGATCAACATCACATTCCTGACAAAATTATGTCTTTAATCACCAGTCTTTACATTGAACTTACAATAATTATCACTAATCATTTTACAACTGAAGCCATGAGTTCGTCGTGGGCTTTCCCAAGGTGATCACCTTACTCCACTACTCTTTAATGTGTTTTAATACATTCATTCAATGTATAAAGACTGAAAAATACAATCAACTTGGTTTTTCACCACATTAAAAGAACGACTTCATGTTCAAATCTGTGCACCGGTTTCAGTTCGCAGATGACGCTGTGGTCATTACAAATGGGGGAAAAGAGAGAACCAGCTTCTTTGAAACTGTTTTACTCGATGGTGTCAACGGCCCAATATGATCATAAGGCTTCATAAATATGCTAAATTTGGCATCAGAAATTCACATCAAGATCTCTTCAATTTCAAGACAAGCTTTTTGTTAATAATGAAACTGTACCCACTGTAACCATGGAAGATTCCTTTAAGTATCTCGAAACGCTACTTTGAATTGACCAATCAATCTTAAAACTCCAAGCTTCTGTTTGTTTTACAAGTTCTCCTTAAACAAATTTATTCTTTGCCTATCCATCTAAAATAAAAATTGCGCCCCTATAATAATTTTTTTCTGGCACCTCACTGTTTCAAATGTTACCAAGACTTGGGTGGCAGAATAATTGGACAACCTGGTCTCTAATATGTGCCACTCTTAGCTCCAATTATTCTTTCTAAAAATCAATTTGGACTCAACTTGCAGTTACTTACCACAAAACTTCTACACTGTCAGCTGTAACGCCCTTAAGTTGTCACCAAATAATAATATCAGATTGTTGTGGAAAAATACAACCAAAAGTACGAATACATATTACGATTTATGTAAAAATACAAAAGAGGTTTTGAAAGCTGTGCCAACAGAACAAAAGAAGCGTTTACAAAGTCATCTTACTACTCAAGGTACCATTTTTCTTATTTCTGTTTGACAATGCAACTTCAAAATACAACAAGTTTTGGTCTGAAGTTCAAAGTAAGATGCATAAAAACATCTACAACTATACCATTTGTTAGTTAAATAACAACGCTATAAACATGGTCAACAAACACGTGTGCTTTCTTTCCACCAAACTTTCCAATATAATCATTTGTACTACATACTACACACTGTGTCTTAGAAACAAATAAACTCTGAACTATTGTCGTTTTAAAAATTTTGTTACGAAAATATTTACTTTCGTCCCAAAGCTAATGTAAACTACCTTGATTAGTGAGATTTGTAATTGTATGTGTTTGGATGAAAAAATAAGAAGTTTCCTTTATTATTGTTATTGTATCATTATCACAGTAAAACTGGTAATGCATAGTCCAGCTTCAGGTTACATCCCGTAGCTTGAAGATGTTTGCATGCTCTTTCTGTAGAAAACATAAATAGGTCTTCCTGCTATTTAATCTCTTATGTCCAGTACTTTTCTAACAATCCTAGCCGTACATATGAGGCATGCTCTCTGTAATGGCTGTATTCCGGGTTAAAAGTCTGGCACTGCAATGTAATACTTGAACTTTCTTAAGACTATTTCAAACGCCCCGATGNGTTTATAGCTCATCTTGCTTATCATCTATCCTGAAATAACGAGGGACATAATTTAATGCCAAATATACTCTATGTGTCTATAAAACAAGCATTGGCTTAGAGGTCTACTTTTGTAGACATTGGGAGAATTTGGTTTAAACAAATTTATTCTTTGCCTATCCATCTAAAATAAAAATTGCGCCCCTATAATAATTTTTTTCTGGCACCTCACTGTTTCAAATGTTACCAAGACTTGGGTGGCAGAATAATTGGACAACCTGGTCTCTAAATACATATGTCAGTCGCTTCACCTGCCTATATGTGCCACTCTTAGCTCCAATTATTCTTTCTAAAAATCAATTTGGACTCAACTTGCAGTTACTTACCACAAAACTTCTACACTGTCAGCTGTAACGCCCTTAAGTTGTCACCAAATAATAATATCAGATTGTTGTGGAAAAATACAACCAAAAGTACGAATACATATTACGATTTATGTAAAAATACAAAAGAGGTTTTGAAAGCTGTGCCAACAGAACAAAAGAAGCGTTTACAAAGTCATCTTACTACTCAAGGTACCATTTTTCTTATTTCTGTTTGACAATGCAACTTCAAAATACAACAAGTTTTGGTCTGAAGTTCAAAGTAAGATGCATAAAAACATCTACAACTATACCATTTGTTATTTAAATAACAACGCTATAAACATGGTCAACAAACACGTGTGCTTTCTTTCCACCAAACTTTCCAATATAATCATTTGTACTACATACTACACACTGTGTCTTAGAAACAAATAAACTCTGAACTATTGTCGTTTTAAAAATTTTGTTACGAAAATATTTACTTTCGTCCCAAAGCTAATGTAAACTACCTTGATTAGTGAGATTTGTAATTGTATGTGTTTGGATGAAAAAATAAGAAGTTTCCTTTATTATTGTTATTGTATCATTATCACAGTAAAACTGGTAATGCATAGTCCAGCTTCAGGTTACATCCCGTAGCTTGAAGATGTTTGCATGCTCTTTCTGTAGAAAACATAAATAGGTCTTCCTGCTATTTAATCTCTTATGTCCAGTACTTTTCTAACAATCCTAGCCGTACATATGAGGCATGCTCTCTGTAATGGCTGTATTCCGGGTTAAAAGTCTGGCACTGCAATGTAATACTTGAACTTTCTTAAGACTATTTCAAACGCCCCGATGACCACTGGTATCATTGCAAATTCCGTAACATGATCCTTCCACATTTTCAAAATTTGGTATTTGCGATCGTTATAGTGTTCGATCTTTTCGTCCTCTTTCTCCATAACTCGAATGTCAAATAGACATGTCACATCGATTATTTGGCAACTCTTTCGTTTCTCATTCTTCAGCACGATATTTGGTTTGCTATGATCAATGCAAGTTTGTGTTTGAATTGAGAAGTCCCACAATAATAGTGCTGGATCGGTTTCAAGTACCTTGTTTTTTATCATGACATGGTTGTAGTATTTATAGTCTCATTCAAATCCGAATTTTTGGCATAGATACCAATGCAGGAAAGCTGCTAGTTTGTCATGTCTAAGTGCTAATTTTTGGCATTTATCAATATTGCTTTTCATGCAATTTGTTCTCAAGGCTTGGTCTTGTGCCGCTAAAATCACCCCCTCCGTTTCTTTCTTTAAAAATCTACTCTTAAGCCAACTCCATAAATTCTCTTCATCTTTTATGTCCATCGTCTCCTTGTGGAAAATTGGATTAAGTTTCTGTCTGCGATTTCTATTCTTCCTCTTCATAGTAAATTCTTTTTTTTACCTTTCGGGTCACCTCCATCATATATAATACCCTCTTTCCAAACTTCTGCCAATAACCCTTCGCTGCTGTTTTTGATGTATTAGCCAATGCTAGTTTGTTCTATCTTTTCGCATTCCTTAACACTTAACAATCCTCTGCCTCCCTTTGCTCTTTTCCAATATAATCAGCCTAAATCAGCTTGGGGATGTAGTGCTCTATAGATGTTTAGCATCTTCCTTGTTTTCCTGTCAAGCTCTTGTAATTTCAATCTTGTTTAATCCAATATTTCTACATTGTATCATATTATGAAAACTGCCCTCGCATTTATTGCTTGAATTACATTTCCAGCATTCAATCGAGATTTAGTATTTTTCTCACCCTTCTAGTACATTCTTTCTTATATTTTTCTTTCAATTTTTCGTGTTTTATATCATGAAATTGAAAAATTCCTAAATATTCGTACCCTTCCAAGTCATCAAACGATCTTATCTTTGTGTCATCAGCCAATTCAATTCCCTCACTTACTACAAATTTTTCCTCTCTTCATTTGAATCGTTGCACATTTTTCGATTCCAAAGGTCATTCCTATGTATTTACTGAACACTCTTGACTGATTGAATGATAGTGTCTAAATCCTCTGGTTCTTCTGTATAGAGCTTCAGGTCGTCTGTGTAAAATAAACGACTCACTTTTGGCCTGTCCTTTCCAAAATGATTCCCATCCTTGATATCAATAAACAGCTTTGGCAGTGGAAGCAATGCTAGGGCGAATAAGATAGGTGATAAACTTTGGCTTTGAAAAATGCCTTTCCAGACGCTCACTTCTAATGTTGTTCTTCCTGCGGTCATTCCTGTCCGTGAATGCTTCATGGACGTCCTAACCAATTTAACCACATTAGGCAAGATGCTTAACAATGTTAGTCATTCCTACATCCAGAAATGTGGCACCGCAATACAAGTTTTTTTGCAGTCTATCCATGCAAGGGGCAAATTGGTCATACTCTTCTTGCAATTTTTTAATATCATCTAATTTATGAGTAACTGGCCTTTGGTTCCCAATTCCTTTTTATGCTGTCCTTCTGTTATGTTGCTCGATTCTAAGTGGCTGTATATTTCCTTACTAATTATCCCAATGAACAGCTTCCACATCATCGGCAAACACGTTATTCCCCTAGAATTTGACACCACACTTCCTTTATTCTTATCTTTCAAGATCAAACCCGTCTTCACTTTTACCATCCAGCTAGGACCTTCTCCTGATGTTAAACTATCCTCAAATTGTTAAACAGTGGTCTCATATAACGTGGTGAAGCTATTTAATCAAAGTACACCATCTGACTTGGATGACTTCTATTTCGGCAGTTTACTAAGCTGCTGCCTCAAAATTTTCCTTGTTATCACAATCTCACCTTGGTAAGGAATATTCCTTGTAGATATTTTTCTTCTCTTCAACCATTCTGCCTCCTGCTTGCGTCGTAAATGTGCTATCATATGCCACCTCATTGATCTAGTGACAATGATCCTCAAGTACAAAGGGTTTGTCATTGAAGTCCTGAAAAAGGTCTTTTCGGTGAAATACTACCATCTGGTGGAGTCAAAAAGATGGCAAGGAAAATGTGGGCAGAGATAAAAACATTTTTTTCTTTTTCACGTATTACTGCAACTTATTGTTTTGATCTTTAAATTTCTCTCTGAAGGTCATCTCTCTTAATAAAGGTAAGAAATGTGCCATAATAGTCAAGTAAAGGTTTTACTGTTTGACTTGTCATGTTGTTAACAGATGAGCACTAAAGCTTTGTGCAACAATTACTACCCTTCGTGTGCGCGGACAAATCCTGTTTCTAGTTCTATCACTACATGATCAATGAATGGAAAATAAATATTCTCCTTAAAATATTCCGCACTTCATTGCCCAGAGCATTGACCTGTATTTGCAAAATGATGTTAAATTGTTGCTACAAGGAGTTTCCAAATGTGGAGTGTAAACCATTGGAAACAATGCTGAGAAGAAGAAGACTGCGATGGTATGGTAACATCAGGAGGAGAGATCTGGAGGACCCCCTTGGAAGAATTTTGAATTTAAATGTAGAATTAAAGCGACCATGTGGGCAGCCGAAGAAAATATGAGCCAAGTGGGTGCCAGAGGAAGATGTAATGGATAGAGTCTGGTGGAAGAGTCTCCTACACCGTTGAACCCCATAGCTATGGAAAAAGCAGACGCTAAACGGAGAAAGTAAGTAAGTAAGTTTCCTCATTTCAATACTGATCACTTCAGCGTGGTATCTATTGCTTGTCTACACTTTTTCATTACATAATCACTTTCAAAGAAAGTATGTTTTGGGTTTTTTTTTCAATATTGTTATCTTAACAACATACTTTCGTATTAAGCTAACATCAAACTGATTGACAAATGGCCGGCTAAAACTTAATCTTATCTTGACATTCATTTGTAAATTAACTGACACACTACATTTTACATTCATTATGTTATTTCCAGGAAAAAATGTCCGCAGTTGTTTTAGTACTCTTTTCACTTGCTAATGGAAATACCTTTTTTATTTATATGAAGTGTACTGGCTTAACAGTTGGAAAAATGCGTAAGCCAAGCAAAGGCATCGGTCCAAATGAAATTCGAACTCATGCCTTGAGAAAGTTTCTACTTTAGCGGCTTCTGGTTAAGTGCCAAATCCTATTATTCACCAGAACAGAAAATGACAAGAACTTTTTGGAAAGAACAAACAAACAAAAAAGTGCTGAATCACCTGGTGCTGCGTCACATTAAAATCCTGAAAACCATTTACAGGTATGAGCTAGAGCAATATGATCACATACAGAAACATATCACTCTATAGAAAACAACAAGAAAAAAGAACTAGAATAAAGACCATTTACTCCTGTGAATTCGTTGTAGATCGAGACGTTTGCATATCTGTGACAGGGGAACTTTTCTCCTTGACCACGTCTCTGTGCCGTGCAGAAAAGATCTACATGTGGGCAATAGATCAAATCTTAATAGGTAAGATTTCTTTCCCTGGGTTTCCCATATCCTTTTATCTTATTTACATAAAATTACAAAAGACCGACTCTATTATATCAAATATCCAAAGCATCTCGCATTTCTGTTCTTGACTATAGAATGACAATAAATAAACTTTAAACTGTAGTTGCCCTGAAACAATTCTGGCACAAGTCAAATAACCGAACTATTCCGAGATATGAAATTATTAGTTATAAAGAGAAACATTTCCCTGCCCAATACCACAACAGTACGAATTTTATGCAAGCCTATAAAATGAAACCCGAATCAAATATCTTACATTTTTTTGCCTCTACGTTCTGACAAACATTTGGTCTCAAGTCACAGAAAAATCTACAAAATACGCTATCATTCTAAACTATTGGTTAATTTACAGGAAGTGGTTTATGAGGCCTGGTACAAATATCTCACAAACTGTTCCTGAAAACATATTTGCCGCTGTGTGTGGCTATCTTATGTTTTCTGATAAAATAATGTTTGTTGTGAGGACCACTGTCCTTCAGAATGTTCTCTCTCTCTCTCTCTCTCTCTCTCTCTCTCTCTCTCTCTCTCTCTCTCTCTCTCTCTCTCTCTCTCTCTCTCTTTCACTCTCCACAATCTCTACCTCTCTTTAAGAATAGATTCTTACACCCACTGTCCTTCAGAATTTTCTCTCTCTCTCTCTCTCTCTCTCTCTCTCTCTCTCTCTCTCTCTCTCTCTCTCTCTCTCTCTCTCTCT
>RDPX01000145.1:926094-948642 GCA_003991215.1 Morbakka virulenta
TCTTTTATATAGCTATATTTTTATATATCAAAGATAATGCTCTCTGTCTATCTGTATCTCTGTCGGTGTGTGTCTTTCTCTGTCTCTGTCTCTTTCTCTCTCTCTCTCTCTCTCTCTCTCTCTCTCTCTCTCTCTCTCTCTTTCTTTCTCTCTCTCTCTCTCTCTCTCTCTCTCTCTTTCTCTCTCTCTCTCTCTCTTTCTGTCTCTCTTCTCTCTTTCTCTCTTTATATATGTATTTCCCTCCCCCTCCCTTCATTTTATAACAAAAAATATTATCACCTGAAACAAATATAGGGCTCGAAAGCTACTGTCAAAGAGTTTATCTCGTGGCCACACTCGATTGAATTATTTTCAAGTTGGGAACAGACCCGGAGTACTGTCAACCAGTATGGTCACGACCAAGGTTAGACAAATCAATGACTTGGGATTCCATCCACACCAGTAAGTAAGAAGACGACAAAACTTTGCAAATGTTTTGCAACGATGGCGTGGCCAGTGCTAACTCAAGCAGCAGCCTACTAACTTAAAAAGAGGATTGAAGGTGCTCACTGCTCAGAACATAAAGTCCTACCAAACATCAGTGCAAACATTCTCAAAGGAACAATACTATCTGGGAAGCAGTCCTTTACTCTAACCAGGGTAAGAGTGAAAGATTAATGACAACTGTCCAAAATGCGTGTTTATCACCAAACTTGTATGTCCTTATTGTGAAGTAACCAAATACTTGAACACAAATTAAAAGGGTACTGGTCTGACCCTCGAGTTTCCTACCTAGAGCTCAAAAATGCAAATTTCACTCCCCAGAAATACATTCGGCATTTATGGAATACACGATTATCATTATTATTATTATTATTATTATTATTATTATCATCATCATCATTAGTAGTAGTAGTAGTAGTCTGGTGATTTTTTTCTATATTTTTTTCAAATTTCCCATTATTATCATTAATCTTAGTATTAAAAGAAGATAAAACACATATCAAAAAATACAATCTCGCGTATTTACGTTTCTTATTAAGCTATAACTCTGCGTTAAACTATGAATATAGAGTTAACCGACGGTGCTAATTTGGGCAACTATAAAAATTATCAATCACTGGTCAAATTTAACTCCGGCATGGCAAATGTCTGGTACAGAGAAAAAAAAAAAGAAATACTGAAAGATTGAAAGACAAAAAAGATGGGTGAAAGTGGGTAAGCACCCAAAAAAGATTAAATGGGGGCAATTGAAATAATGATGGGGGGGGGACAAGTGAAAGGGAAGGATGTAACCTTCCTAAAGTCCATACTTTATCAGGAAGCGGAAATGGAGAGAAAGATGGCACAGGAGGAAGGGAGAAGGCAAAAGGGAGAAGGCAAAAAGGAGAAACCAGGGACCAAGGTATGGTCTGGAAAAGGCATGGGGCAGTGTGGGCACTGAACGCAGGGGGGAAGGAATAAAGAAAAAAGAGGGAGAGGGCAGCCGGAAGTGGAGGAAAAACTCAATAAAGGCGGTCCGCAAGTAAGAGACTGCAAGTAAGCTGCACAACCATTGCAAACAAGTGCAAAAAAAAGTGCATTTTCTTTTAAAATGTGCAGAAATCAATCAATTAATATTTTTTTTATGTAGCCTGGGCATTTGCTACTTTGTTCAAGTTATAATAGTTTTAACAAAACTATCAATTTTGACATCAAATTTGACCCTAAATTTACAAATATTCTTTAGTACTGTTCCAGTCTCTTATTATTCTATTTTTTCCCGTTCCTTTAAAAAACAAGTTCAGTTTGAAACTGGAACCAGCGTAGTAGGAACACAGTGTCAAACATGGTGATAAAATGGCAGGTAAGAGTGTGAAGAATCTTTTCAAGCAACCGGCAGGCTTGAGCTTTCAACTCTCTTCATGATGACATGTGACGAAAAATACGAAGCAACGGTCTCAACATGGTAGGTATGCTTGCAAAATTTTTGAAAAGGATTGTGATAAATCGAGATGGCACACCAGGGATTGTAGTGTGTTCCCGCATCGAATTACATCACGCCTGCAAAAATCGATGTGCTGGTTTGTGAAAATAGGTATGAACTGTGTGTTTGCCTTACCTCGTTGTCCTTTGATTCTGGAAATTTCAAAAAGCACATGCTTCATGTTGTCCCCATTTGCCGGAAACCAAACATTTAAGGGTTAAGTGGCTCTACGTAAATAGTGTCCTTCAGGTTTAAAATAATTGAGAATAAAGCACACCGTTTCGATTCAAATGTCTAAAGTTTTTCATAAAAACGAAAAAATTCGGTAATAACAGGGATAGGCAGACGAAAGAAATTTTATTGATCTGTTCTGTTTGGAGCCATGTTGAGACAAAAATATGTTGCACATTTGGGTATTAAAAGCAAATCGGAAGGGGAGATAATTAACATACCCTAAGAATACAAAAATCAAACAAATGGCTTAGTTATTTCGTTAATTTCCTCTCGGGGTTTAAAGCTTTCTCATTTCTACTGCATACCAGGCAAGAGTGGTAATTACCTTCATCCAATGTCCTGTGTGAAAACTCACGTCGCATTTCCTTTGTACTTTGTCAAAGTAGGCAGTATCAAAATGGAATAAAAATCCTGAAACAATTATACTGTTTATGTCATATCCTTTCAACTGCCTTCAATTAAAAAGTCCAAAAGAACCCTTTCTTCTCAATTAATATTGGAACCAAAAATTGTATTCCTTGTATTCACAACGACTGTCTCCTCAGATCCCACTCAGGAAGCGAGAACGTTTTTTTCGGCCAAACCGGAAATATACTACAAATGTTGAAAGAATCATGCTCCATCAATGTGGCAGCTTCATCTTGTCATTGCTATTTTTGTTCTCAGTGATGACCGTCTGCACTCTTTTTGTGTCATCTTCTGCTATTCACAGAGATAATATTGGTTTTTGCTTTGTTTATAAACACGTCCTGTTTGCATTGGTTTTACACTTGGACCAAGCCAAAAAGCTGCTTTTTGGCTTGGTTCGGGCTGTATTGGAGATAAAAGGAAGTAAAATGGAAACAATTTTACGTTCCACTCAAATATAAATATAATTCTAAACAGCAATAACCCTTAATCTCAACATTATTAAAATTATCGAGTCCTAAATGAAGCTGCGCTTGCAAAACATACTAGCCGTTTTGTGAAACGTGTGTCAGCCAAGAGATTAGCATGTCGGCAAGATGACGATTTTATTTATTGATGGTTTCGTACATTTTTCACTTCAAACAGAAAATCACGAGTGTTTGAAAGAGGCTTTTGTTCAAAGAGGATAAAAAACAGGTCAATGATTTGAGCATGAACGAGAAAAATCTCGCTGTGCCTAAGGCCTGTTGCGGTAATTGCAACAAGAGGGAACAAACATGACTCAAAGAGGGTGATAATTTAGACCAAAAAAATATTGTTTTCTAATTATAACGGGTCAATAGTTGTAACACAGGAGTAAAACAGAAGTAATACAAGAGTAAAATATTTTACAAAATTTCATTATTAAAAACGTGACGTCATTAGTATTGCTTTGGGACCGCTGACAAATGACACAGCCTAAACTTGGTTTCCAGCTCCGATTCCTCCTTCTTATTAAGATTAACATAACACACTGATGAATTACATTAGATAAGTTGCCAATGCTCTTCACTTCCTTCACCCTCCTCCAAACTGACACAGTATGGAGGGATTTCTATATTAATAAATTTTACGTTCCAGGAAATACCACTAAATGCACTACACGCAAATAAAGGTATTTGTCGGTTATTCCCATCCTCCCTCCCTCAATATGCAATGTCATTTTAACGTCAATTGATTGTGCCAAACTTCAAAAAATTATACATTAAAATAAACAGCCTTTATAATACTACCGAGGTGGAATAACTGAAAAATAATTTTAAAAGTTCCATACCAAACAATACATGTAAAATCAAGATGTACAAGAGGTCAACTCAACACATTCGAAATATCCCAGGAGTGAAACGCAAGAATGTGACAAATTAAATACAGAAAATGTGATCTATATTATCATTATTCTCAACAGACTATCTTCTAGCCATATTCTCCTTTCACTAAGTGTTTCCAGCTATATGTATTCTCGGCTAAAAATTTTTGTTCAGTCCATTGTTTTCTTCTAATGCATATTGCGATGTCCGATATCTTAAAACAGTGAACACCTTGTCCTCTTGTATCACAAAATCACAAATGTCGTGTACGACTCTTCGTTGTGTTGAGAAGTCAAATTAGGCACTGTGAGAAAACCATGGCGCTTGGAAGTCCCTATTTCTTTTACTATGTCCTATTCGATTCTTGTCCTTCTCCTTCTCTTTCTCCTTCTCCTTCCTTCTTTTCCTTCTCCTTTTCCTTCTCCTTCTCTTTCTTCTTCTCCTTCTCTTCTTCTTCTTCTTCTTTTTGTTCTTCTTCATATGCAATGTCTCTAACACAAGGTGTCTGCGGCACGAATCTTCCTTTCCTATCCTTCTGTGTCTGCAGCTTGCGCTTCTCATTTCTTTCCTCTTCGTATTCTATTCGATTCTACACTTTCAAAAAAGGTTATACAGGGCTGTTATTGTTGTTTTTCATGTCACTTAGGACTGTGAGACATTTACTGGGGACATGTTTCCCATCATCGACGTCGTCAGCTTTACTTTCAGACTAAAGCTCCCGAGTACCGGTAAAGGACTTTAATTAAATTGTTGGTGTAATATATGTACCCAGACATGCTGTCGTTGTTGTTAGTTGTAGAAAGAAAGCATTTACTGTCCTTATGTGAGTGCATTTGGGCGAGACATTGTGTTAAAATTTGATCAAATGTGTTAAAAAATAATATGACAAATAATAGTATAGGAGGAGGCAGCCTCATAGAGACATTGGGGAGCACAAACAAACAACCCCACAGAAAACCTCAACATTTGTTATCTGTCGATATAGTGAGCAAGCCCATTTCAAAGGAAGGGCCTTCTAACAATGTCTTGGGTACGAGTCGGCAATAGCTGCTAGAAAATGCAGTAATTTCCTGTTGTCCTGTCCTCAAACTATTGCCAAATAAGTTTTTTTAATTTAAGACCGAAGAAAAATTTACCTTAAATTTATTAACCTGCGTGAAATGTTCTTTTAAGTAAAAGAGGTAGTATTACGTGATTGGAAAATGCTAAAGTTGTTTTTACCTTGAACCTCAGCTTCTACCCTTGAGTAGTAGTATCAAGTTTCGGAGTTCAGTCAAAGTAGAAAAAAAAATTATGGTTTCAGCAGAAAGTGTCAAACACGTGGGTAGTTTTCATCGAAAATCTACCATGGTGACTCAAACCCTCTTTGGATGAAAAAATTAAGAGTAACAAATATGTTAACAAAAATGTTAACAAACAGTTGACAAATCAAAAAATTGTGATATGAATTTATTTGACCATCTGATCAAGTCAACAATTATACCTATGGCTGGTCTTTTTTTCATCGATCTCGCAAATTATGTGATTGATTTTCTGTCTCCAAAGACAAAAGAGATTCTCGCAAAAAATAAATTTACAGTACGGTAAGACCGACTTTGATTGGCATTTAACGCATTTTAACGTCTAACAAAATTCGCCTTTACTAATTCAGTTCTTTTACTATGTGTGTATTGTATAATTTATAGGGTAAATATCTTTTTTGAGGACGTTGTGTATCCCTCTGTGAGTGAGCGATATGGAAAATGCCTGGTGCCCATGCTCTTGTCCTGGTTCCAGGGTTTCTTGGAATTTTGCAGTTAGAATGCTTGAAAAACTCCCCTGTACAATACATTGTTCCCACACCCACAACAGATGTAATATATATATGTATTGTTGAAATGCAAATATTCAGCAAGCTTTTATCTTGTGCACTTTCAAAAATAAAACTGATACCTTAAATGTATTCTCCTGCACCATTTTGATCAGCATTAAGCATATTTGGAACTGCCACCGAGGTACTAAAATCTTATGGCAAAGGGACAAAGCACCCATCGTTGTTTTGTAAATCGCAAAGTAAGCAAGGGCCAAGCCGCTGGGCTCTTGACCTATCATCGGAGGGTACCCACTCCTGCTCGAAAGGCCTGTACAAAAATACAGGAATGTCCTTGGTCTCCTTTCTGGTTTTGCGGCTATACGATAGCCAAGGAAGTTATCTACGGATGTTTAAAAAATCTTTAAAAACTTTTTTAAGCAAAGCATATCTTTATCCCCCAAAAAACAGCCGAGAAAACCGCTTGTACACTTCGCCTATGGATCTATAATTCATTGTTAACTATTGTTAGAGGACAAGAGTCTGACAAACCCCTTGAAAAAATATCACACTGATTCAAAATTGACTGTACATGTATGTAATAATGCTGCTTTAGTATTGTTTATAGTTGGTTAGCTAAAGGTTTTACCACAACTTCCTTAAGCTAATTGCATTTACATTTTTAAAACTGATAAAAATCCAATTATTGTAAGTGAGGAAGAAATAGACATTTTCCAAATTTCTGTGGTAGCTGAAACTATGTGAATCTTTTAAAACAAAACTGAAGTATTTGATCAAGAGATGAAATTAAGTATATGGTTATCTAAATTGCAAAAAAGGTTGAGATAAAGTTGTATTATTTGTAAAAAATTGACTGGGAAAATGTTAAGACTTTTTCAATTCTGTTGCGACATATTCCCATTTGGGCACTTACGTAATACGTTTCCCAGTTTGATAACACACGTGATTTTTGAGTTATTCAACAGGACAGACCTCATTGCGTTCGAGAACATAAACAAGAGGAAGGTTAATTTCTGAATATAACTGTGCTTTTCTCTTTTCTACCCTCGTTATAGCTAGAGATATAAGTTTAACAGGTTATGGGCCAAAACCCATGACTCAATGGCAAAACCCAGCATTCAATGGGGATGGAAGAAAGTTCGCAAACTTGGGAGACGAAGATGCTTGATTATATGAAACTCAAGAAGTTGAGGGACACCTTTGTAGACACAGGTGAAGTTAATAGTGAGAGATAACGGAACTGCTTTTGCAGAACAGATACAATTCTTAGACGAAAGTTTACAATCGCTTGTAATGCGAGATACAAGAGAGGATGATAGGAAAGAATTTCAGATATTAAAGGATCATTATGCTGGAAGTGGTAAACCCAGAACTATTACGTTGTACAAGCAATGAACAATTTTAAACAAAAAGGTTTCTGAGACTCTCACAGACTATATATTACGTACTGAGACTGCTGCCAATACACTCAGGAATGCTGACAAAATTATGGTGACAGTTAAGTGACAGTTTGCTAGTAGCTCTGGTTATGAAAAGATTTCCTGACGAATATCAAACATTTGTTGCTGTGATAAACCAGTCTGAGACTGTGAAGGACTTTCACAAATTTAAACAGTCGCTGAGAAATTTCGAGGAAACTGAAAAGACTAGAAATTCGAAACCTGATGGCAAGAATTCAATCATGAAAACAACGGACTACCCGAAAACCAAATTGATATGCTATAACTGTGGCATAACAGGCAACGAAGCCAATAAGTGTAACAAACCAAGACAGAAAAGGAAGTGGTGTAGTGTTTATAAGTCAACATCTCATAATGATAAAGTTTGTCGAAAACAAAGCAAGGATAAAGCAAAGAAAGGTGTTGTAAATGATAATAGACATAACTTCATATTCAAAATCAGTGATAATCTTACGTACCTTGTAGATGGTGAAGTCTTGTTAGTCGACTGCGGAGCAACCACAGACATTGTCAACACCGATGAGAATTTCATTTCTACAGATAAATCGTTCAAGCCAGAGGACCATTATATAGAGCTAGCGGATGGCATCCGTTCAACTAATGTTGCAAAGAAGCGAGGTACCGTTCACGTCTCACTACTTACTGCTGAAGGAAAGCAATTTCAAGCGAGATTTGAAAACACTCTATATATACCATCCTACCCTCAATGTATATTTTCGGTTCAGGTAGCCACCAGGAAAGGAGCTACTGTAAGTTTTGCTGGCGATTCTAGCGAGCGTATCACCACTGATGGAACAAGATTCCCTATTAAGCAGCATGCTCGATTATACTATTTGTACAAACACTGTTACCGAAAAAAGGAGTGAAGCTCTACAAACATCTCATAAAGTCTTAGGACACTGCAATGTACAGAATGTAGCTAACCTAGAACATGTAGTGCAGGGCATGAAAGTCACACTTTGATTGTGAAACATTTGTACTTGCCAAACACTCGAAATCAAGAACCTGATATCAGAGCTACTGAACCGTTTGAACTAGTCCACACCGATCTTACAGGACCAATTGATCCAACTGCAAAAGAAGGGTTTCGATATGCTATCATATTCACAGCTGATTTTACCGGATGCATTTTCATACAATTTCTTACAAAAAAATCGGATGCAGCCAGGGCCATCGAAAAGTTAAAACATTAAGCTTTTATGAAGATGTGTTCCCTGCAGGTGACGTTCAGAAAATGCATAGCGATAATGGAGGAGAATATATTAGGAAGGAATTCAGCGATCTCCTTCTGAAGTACGGCATCAAACACGAATCAAGTGCACGTATTCACCCCACCAGAACGGCACGGATGAAAGAGATTGGAGGACATTATTTGAAATGGCCAAATCCACGCTTATCGAGTCCGGGTTACCGAAGTATTTATGGACATATGTCATCATGACCGGAACTCGTCCGAAACCGCTGTTTTGTAAAACGCCGTATGGAGTTATCACCTGAACCGAACTGAATTTATCACTGTTGCACATTTTTTACGCTGTTTGTTATGCGTACAACCATGGTTTGAAAAATCTCGACGCAAGAAGCAGAAAGGGATATTTTGTGGGGTGCAACAAGGACAGTCCAGTCTCCTGCATTACCCTGAATCACATTCCGTTTCATGACACCAATTAGTCAAGTTCACCGACATGTTTGATGTAAGATGCCCTGACAACACCACGCTGGAGTTCTACAAGGAGATGGAAGTGATACAAGAGATTGCAACAAAACCGGAGGACACAGCAAATCCTCACTACCTTAGAATGATGTTAAACCGTCCACTAGATGAGCCTACAGAAAATCCTACCCATTGAGACGTTCTCAACCGGAGGCTCAAAAACATAAACTAGACGATACGATTATCTTTTTTGACTTTTGTTATGTACTCAATGCCCCTACGACTTACAAGGAGGCAATAAGTGAAGGAGACGCAGATCAAACTTTCCTCTGATAACATAATAGTCGGAAGAAAGTGGGTTTATAACATCAAAGAAAAAGGCACATATAAAGCTCGTAGTGTAGTAAAAAGATGTAGCCAAGTGTACGCTCCGGAATAACACGAGACCTTTTTGCTGACAGCAAGGATTGAATCAGTGCGGATGCTCATGCAACTAACAGTTCAACATGATTGGAGCTTGCGCCAAATGGATGTAAAAGGTGCTTATCTACATGCGCCAATCGAGCGTGATGTTTATCTTAATCAACCACCCGATTACGAGGAAACAAACAACCGAACATATTTTGGAAACTGAATAAATCACTTTACGGTTTAAAAGAGTTAAATTGGCACAACACACTTTATGATTTTCTTAAGAACGAAGGATTCGCACAATCTACAGTTGATCCATGCCTATTCATTTGCCGACACGACAATGTTACTGCATTGTTAGTTTGGGTTGGTGACATCATCATAGCCGCCAGCTCGTCCCATTTGTTACGTCTGATTCAAATAAAACTAAGTAACGAGTTTAAAATGGAGGGCCTTGGATTACTGTCCACATTCCTTCGAATTAAGTTCAAGCAAGGTGAGAATTTCGTATCGATATCACAATCCCACCACCTTGAGAATCTTCTTCAGAAATATGATTTTGCAGATAGCAAGCTCAGAGCCACACCATGAGAGGTAAACATGAAAAGCTATGCTGATGCAACATGGACCGATGACGTTGATCCTACCAAGTTTAACAAAAAATTTACCTTAGAGTTTACTGGGGTGTCTGACTGTAATGGGGTGTTTCTATATAATTCAAGAGTTTCTAAGTTGAAGATGGCTGGCTCCCTGAACAAAAGTTTTCAGGAAAAGGCTCTCTTTGAGAAGTTATCAGACGAGAAAAAAGATTGGGTTTGCTTAAAGCGGAGAATTTACAATTGCAAAAGAGACAAATACAGCCACCAATCTTCTATCTTTGTCTCTTATTAGTTTGTTGGTTTTATTTCATTTTAAGATTTATTTTACTGACTTGTAAAAGAACGGCAGCTTATGTCACTGGCTCAGAACAGAAAGGCCAATCATCTAGCGATTTGCCTTACTCACAATCAACCAAGGCAAGAATCGAAGAGCCAGAACGTACACACATACACAAAGATATTCAAGATAGGACAGATCTAACCATCTATTAGACTAAAAGAGGGCAAAGGACAGAGGTGAATAGAGACATGCAGTTGAGAGAATGGACCAAAAAGGTCTTGGCTAGAGTATGGATATATGATAGTGTTTTCAGAAGAGAGGAAGAAAGGGAGTGAAACACACACACTCACTCATCGAAAACGAGTTTAATTGAATTTAAAAGTAATAATGAAATATATCAACTTTAGATGTAAATTAATAAGACAATTACCTGTGAACAAAATAGCATTGTTGTTCGTCAAAATTCTGTCCTCCCTTCTACCATAAATGGTTTCAAAACCAGAACAAAGAATACACCATTACATATCACCATATGTAGGCATGGAACAGTACCTTGTACACGTTGGATTATTTCTTTTACCTTTAAACAATGATCAAGAAATTTAAATGGTAAAAAATATGTGCGCCAGGACATGGAGCCCTAACCAATTCCTCTGTCATTTGACCGTGCACAGGTGATACTGTTGATGTTTTTTATATCGCTTTCTTTTCAAACACTCTTATTTCGCTTCTCGCAAACCACAGTATCTTTATAAGTATTTAGTTGGCAACTTTGTGACAAGGTATTTTGGATTCTGTATACTACAACTCTTGTACCTGACAATAAATCGTATCATTTAGCTTGTTCATATAGTCGGGATCAGTTGCAAAGACATAAATGACTAAATTTTTGGCTTCATGCGGTGGAACTTGGATTTCCACGTGAGCCTCCTGTCCTTTTTTGGTATACATCAAGATCCGAGTAAATTTTAGAATGTCACTGAGGAGTGAATACATCTTAGTAGTACGTTTTCGTAGAGCAAGGACCTGGTAAAGAAAAAAACAACAAAAGCTTTCACGATAGGATTAAAGAGCGATACTTATGATCAATCATTAAGTTCTTAAGCACTTTTATTTTCAATAAAACAAACATGTGCTGACGCAAGGTATTTCTTTATTTCCCCAGGGCAGTTTTCCATTTATTTCTTTTGAAATTTGAAATCTTTGTCGATGTTACGAGCTTGCTGTTGCCATTTTACATAGTTTTCAGAATTTATATAGTTTTTGTCTTATATTATTGGCACGAGTAAGGTAGTTTAAGCGTATAAAGATTTTAAACAAAAACAAAGACGGAGAATAGTAAAATGTCTGTGCCTTCAAAAGTCACACGTGTTCGCTATCTAGTATGGCGAGGCACCCAAAATTAATCACTTCTTGTCTTTCTCGTGATGTCGATTTCTTTTGTGAAGTCTGTCGTTTCTTTACTTAATAGCTATGTATTGTCTTCTTCTGCCAAGTGTATAAATACCAGACATTAGGTCATTCATTGAAAAGAATCTGCCATGGAGATCTGCCGCAGAACTTTTTTTCGACTACATTTTTGATTTCCAATAGGCTGACCCACTTTTTAAACGTAATTGTCGATGTAGTTTGCATTAGCATCGCTTTTTGGTCTTTTGTCTACAGAGCACTGGTTTCTCCTTTGGCTATAGGGTCCAACGATGCTGGACAGGGGGTTCGAAATGCTTGCCCCTTGAGTGATGATCAACCCAAGAGAAAGGGCCTTTTCAGGGAGGGTCCTTGAGGGGCTATCCGTATATCTTGCATTTTATGGTGTCTTGCATGCTCTCTGTCCCACTTTTTCTTGATATGTTAGTTCCTTTCGGGTGTTTCATAGATAGATATCTGTGAAAGACAAAAATGGGCCCATTGTTTACCAGACGTTCCATCAATGAAGGACCCAGTTTACATTAGCATGTTTTTTTTCCTTATGTCGCTTTCCTCACTTTTTTCTCGAGTTTCTCTATTTTGTATGTTCTATTTATAGTTTCAATTATACAGTCTTTTAAATAAAAGATTAGTCAATTATACATTTGATATCTGAAATATGGGTCTCAAATCCTAACGCGGGTTCAATCAAAATTTCTCTAAAACGCAATAAAGAGGATCAATCTTTTGGTCTTTTTCAGGACTTTTAAACAGAAGAAATTCATTTTTCACTTTTTTTTGTATCGAATAAAGGCATCAGAAAGCTAGTTAGTGTACAGACACTTGAAAAAGCAGTAAATCACTAATAATATACCACACGTTTTACTTGAAGCGATGGAACAATAAAAGAAATCCAGATCAAGTAGCTGAAACATAACATTCCAATTAAATGGTCCCACGTAATCAGTAGCGTGTAACGTGTGTAGGAATTCTTGAGGGAGTTAAAGGAGTGCGTACATGCCACGGAAGAAACCCTTGGGAGCCATTCCTTGGCAATAAACCTTTGAAACCAATAACAGTGTCTGCAATGAAGCTGCACGTATCATTATACAAAAACACAATACATTGTCATTTTAGCTTAAAAAGTTTTCTTTTTTTCCCAAACATTCTACATTCTAGTTAAGTTCCTCTACAATTGACTATTGGAGTATTAATACTAGCCAAATTTTGATTTACAAGTGCTCGGCAACAGTGGAAAGTTAATTTATCAAGCACGTTATAACCAGAAAAAAACCTTGAAACTTTAGCTAAAGTCAGTTCTCCTCGATTAAAAATTTTTATAAAATTTTGAATCCATTGTCTCCATTTCATCCTCTGCATCACAAATGGACATACTGTGACTTAAATTATTTTCCAAGAATCCAGAAAAGAAAATGTTTAATGGTGTCATTGGACATAATTTACTCTTTAATATCAGTCATGTATATATAAATTTCTTCATCATTTATGCAAACCATAGTAGAGCATGGAAAATTCTCACGTTCAAAGTAAAGTCATATTTTTGTGTAGATTCTTGGTTTCAGGAGCTGCCTTGATATCTGCAACGTCAATGTGGAAAGTTTCGCCACATGCGTCACCTTGCTAGGCCAATACATTTTTTATGGGCTTTATCAGCGAATATGACAGGCAGTTTATAATTAAAACTGTTAGTTTGTTCCACTCTTGGTAAGGTAACAAAACCTTCATTCTGTAGCATTCTGTAGGCTGCAGGTGATCGATTACAAATTTGAGCTCCAAGAATATAAATATTTTTATGAAAACGGCGACCTTTTGTAGAAGTAAGCCCAAAAATGTTTGAATCAGAGCGATTTATACTATTCCATAAAGCAAGCCAGGGCGCTCTCTATATAGTCTGCAGCACTAAACTCACATTCTGATAGGAACGTCTTTTTTTCAAACTATTACTCTTTGCTTAGTAGACTTCTTATGCAGACATACAGCTTTCAAAAAATATAACGAGTATTTCCTTTTCATTTTTCCCGGCAAAGGCAAAAATCCAAATACCGATGTTGAAAATAATGAAATAAAGAATAAACAAATAGGATAACAGCACATCTTTCTCTAGTGTTTTATCATATATCACATATATAGTCTGTGTATATATATTATTATATTATATATTATTATATTATTTTATATTATTATTATATTATTATTAGAGTATTACAAGATGGTGCTTTGGGAGTTTGTCCTTGACCTCCGTATAAATTTTGCGGAGATCAGTAAATCACTTATTATCTCCAGATCTTCAACTTAGAGCTGTTAGTTTTTGGCTCCAGTTTTTTCTATATTAGATGTGCTCCTTGGTACAAAGATAAAATATGCCTCGAACATGAGGATAAAACATCTGATAAAATGGATGCTGGTTGCCTCGGTCGCTTTCCGCCCTTAACTTTTATCCACTCATAGTCAAAGTTACGAGGACATTCACTGATCAGTTTAACGTTCAGTAAACTGAATTGACATTCTGCATAGCATCAACCCAGTGGTTTCTTTTCCTTATGTCAGTAGGAAATGATACTACTTTGGTGTAAGGTACACCTCGCTAATTGCCGCTACATTCAAAGACACCACGTTTCTTAGTAATTTCACGGCCTTTTAATAGAGTTAACATTAGAAAGTTTTGCAGGTGGTAACTTCGAAGGAAAATACTGTGAAACCCATAAAACAAGAGTTTTACTGTAACTTTACTTTACTGTACTTTCTTTTATCCGTAATTCACAAATCTTCAACTTCCCATAAACTGAAAGAAAATCGCTGCTATCACACATCTCTTGACCAAGCACACAAGTTAAGTAAAGATACTAAAGCACTTTGAAATATTTAAACGAGTCCTCTGGAAAGGACCCAGTAAAGAAAAAAATAACAAGAGCTTTCACGATAGGATTAAAGAGCGATAATTACGATAAATCTTTAATTTCTTAAGTACTTTATTTCTTTTGAAATTTGAAATCTCTGTCGATGTCACGAGCTTGCTATTGTCATTCTGCATGGCTTTCATGTCTTATATTATTGGCACGACTAAAGTAGTTTAAGCGTATAAAGATTTTACACAAAAACAAAGACGGAGAATAGTAAAATGTCTGTGCCTTCAAAAGCCACTCGTTTTCGTTCTAGCACGGCGAGGCGCGCAAAATTAATCATGCCTTGTCTTTCTCGTGGTATCGATTTTTCGCGAAGTCTGTCGTTTCTTTACTTAATAGCTATGTATTGTCTTCTTCTGCCAAGTGACGGAGAATAGTAAAATATCTGTGCCTTCAAAAGTCACTCGTTTCCGCTATCTACCACGGCGAGGCGCGCAAAATTAATCATGCCTTGTCTTTCTCGTGGTATCGATTTTTCGCGAAGTCTGTCGTTTCTTTACTTAATAGCTATGTATTGTCTTCTTCTGCCAAGTGTATAAATACCAGACATTAGGTCATTCATTGAAAAGAATCTACCATGGAGATCTGCCGCAGAACTTTTTTTCGACTACATTTTTGATTTCCAATAGGCTGACCCACTTTTTAAACGTAATTGTCGATGTAGTTTGCATTAGCATAGCTTCTTTAGTCTTTTGGCTGAAGTGTGTAGAGCTCTGGTCTTTCCTTGGTTGGGTCTTCGGCTATAGGACCCAACCATGCTGGACAGGGGTTTCGAAAACTTGACCCTTGAGTGATGATCAACCCAAGAGAAAGGGCCTTTTCAGGGAGCGTCCTTGAGGGGCGATCCGCATGTCTTGCATTTTATGGTGTCTTGTGTGCTTTCTGTCCCACTTTTTCTTGATCTGTTAGTTCCTTTCGGGTCTTTCGTAGATGGATATCTGTGAAAGACAAAAATGGGCCCATTGTTTGCCAGGCGTTCCATAAAGAAAGGGCCCTGTTTACATTAGCATGTTTTTTTTCTTATGTCGCTTTGCAGACATTGTTATTGGTTTCAAAGGTTTCTTGCCAAGGAATGGCTCCCAAGGGTTTCTTCCGTGGCATGTACGCACTTTGGCTTTCTAATGCTTAAAAAGGAAACTAAAAACGTGAAAAATGAATTTCTTTTGTTTAAAACTCCTAAAAAAGACCCAAAGATTGATCCTCTTTATTGCGTTTTACTGTAACTTTACTTTACTGTACTTTCTTTTATCCATAATTCACAAATCTTCAACTTCCCCATAAACTGAAAGAAAATCGCTGCTATCACACATCTCTTGACCAAGCACACAAGTTAAGTAAAGATACTAAAGCACTTTGAAATATTTAAATGAGTCCTCTGGAAATTGACCAAGTATTTTCTTAAGCCTTTTTATCTCACCTGTTATCATAAACTCCTTCATAAGATAACGCTGAATGGAGACGAAATTNCGTTTCTTTCTAAGGAATGGCTCCCAAGGGTTTCTTCCGTGGCATGTACGCACTCCTTTAACTCCCTCAAGAATTCCTACACACGTTACACGCTACTGATTACGTAGGACCATTTAATGGGAATGTTATGTTTTCAGCTGTTTGATCTGGATTTCTTTTATTGTTCCATGGATTCAAGTAAAGCGTATGGCATATCATTAGTGATTTTCTGCTTTTTCAAGTGTCTGTTCACTGACTAGATTTGTGATGCCTTTGTAGGATACTTTATAGGATAATGCCTTTTTCGGATACCAAAAATGTGAAAAATGAATTTCTTTTGTTTAAAACTCCTAAAAAAGACCCAAAGATTGATCCTCTTTATTGCGTTTTACTGTAACTTTACTTTACTGTACTTTCTTTTATCCATAATTCACAAATCTTCAACTTCCCATAAACTGAAAGAAAATCGCTGCTATCACACAACTCTTGACCAAGCACACAAGTTAAGTAAAGACACTAAAGCACTTTGAAATATTTAAATGAGTCCTCTGGAAATTGACCAAGTATTTTCTTAAGCCTTTTTATCTCACCTGTTATCATAAACTCCTTCATACGATAACGCTGAATGGAGACAAAATTATTGGGGATCCAAGTTAACCCTCAGATCATAAAATGTCCTTTTACGAGTCTGCTGTTGGAATTGATGTAGAAATTGGATCAGTAATATGACATTTCTTTATACAGTGAACCCCTTTGCTCTTTAGTGTCGTGATTTTTTTAATGTTTTTCTTCGACTCCATTTCATCAATCCTGCATTAGCAATTTTCTGGGACAATGTTTATTACTGGGTGCCTCAACAATAAAAAAAAATTTCACTTTTTATTGGAAGGGATTTTAATTATTTAAAAACCTCCTCCTAATTAAGAGGGCTTGTTCATGAGCCCTTCAAATGGCCGTGGTTCCGTTTTACAGGACAATCAAAGCCTTCAAATAACTTTTGACCCTTTTACGACCTGTCTGAAACATGATTTTTTTATCTCGATTTACAGAATGAGTCTATTTTTTCTGATGTACTTTTTGTTGATGTACGTCAGTGTTCTTGAGTCTGCAGGTAAAACTAATATTTGTTCATCCACTATTTCAATATTAACACTACTTAAGCTAACAATGTTGTTGCATGCTTAGTGCTATGCACAAATTGGACAATTTTTGGTTCCTGAAATCCTCAGAAAACGCTTTTCCAGAGTCAAATCTCATTCAGTATTACTTCAATGGAAAACATTTTTACACTTTAATGCTTATACTCAAAAATGTATACATATTTGAACAGCTAAAAGTGGGGTCGACGTCTCTAAATTCTCCCTTCTATCGCTCGTGTAACTGATATGATAAACAGTTACTAAACAACCTGTAATGTTTTAGGTCTAGACTAAGAACAGCTGATGGGCATCACATCACGAAAATAGGGAAACAAGTAACTGACAACATGAAAAAACCACTATAATTCTGTTTTTAGATTCATGTACAGGATTTGGTCCCGTGATATGACCATAGTTATTTTCAATCAGTAAAACTACGGTCCACAACAAAAGCTTTTAACCCTCATCCTCGAGTGGCTTTTAGGTTTGATGTGTGCTGACTCCTTTGTACATAAAAAAATGAAGCTTACACTCGACTGACAAAGGCTTTGGTGACTATATAATAACTTGACTAGTGCTCTTCGTGAAACATTTGAAGAAAGAGTTGGGCTATCGCCGGGTGTCTGCCAAGATGAGCCTGAGCCGCCGTCATTGTACCTTACTATGGATTCTGTCATGAATTTTTACACTCATTAATCTAATTTGGTATACTCTTTATCAAATTAAAATATAGCAACTACTAATGAAATCCGAACAGCATAACGTATCGCGGTATGCACACAGGCTGGATACTGTATGCAAACCATCTTTCACTGTTTTTAAGATGTAATTTCTTACAGAAAATGGTTTTAAGTGAACGTATCGCGGTAAGTGTATGCAAATGAGGGTAGTGTATGCAAATGAGGGTAGTGTATGCAAATGATCTTGCACTGCTTTGAAGATGCAGCTTTCTTACTGAAAACGATTTTAAGTGATGAAATATTAAACATTTTATGCTCTTCTCACAAAAGAAGTATATTAGGTGTTATAACGAAAAGAACCTTCACCGATTAAATAAAAGAAAGAACTTACAAAGTAATACTTGTGTACAACTTCACTAAGACTGGCGTAATCAAATGGCGGTCATTTCTTGTGAAGGTTGCTACAAGGGCTAAGATCATGAAACTGGTTGTGCTGTAGATCTTCAGACACAACAAACCTGGCACACCAACACGAACATCGGGACATCGTCTGACTCGACCTCCTCAGGAGAGAACTTACCTTTAATATAAAGCTCGTATATTTCGTAAAGCTCAGAGTGTTTGACATATTATACTTATTAAAATGATAAAATATAGATGTATTAATTTATTTATTCTGAATATTTAAACAAGATGAACATTTCAGTGCTCTTGCACTGCTATAAATATGTACTGTGACAGGAAAAAATGGAAAGAGAATAAAAACAAAATTTAAAAAAATAAGCTAGAAAAAAATAAAATGATAAAATTTGACAATTGCCATTGTATTTACAGTAAGTGCAAACTAATCTGGTAGAAAGGATATTTACACAAACTAAGAATACAATAAAAATGAAATATCTATATCCATCTAAAATATATACAAGGTTACTAAAAAGCTATTAATTGAGTAAAAAATTTATCACTGTCAAGATTTCGTAGGTGGATAGGGAGGCAATTATATATTCTTGCTCCCATGAAATAAAATGCAGACCTTGAGAATTCAGTCTTACAGAGTGGAAGTTCTATAGAAATACCATTGTTCCGTGTATTTGCATTATGTGTTCTTAATCTAAAATAGTTTTCAAAATTTGGACAAATGATTCCATCAATGCATTTTCGGACAACTGCAGCACGTTTTTCGATCTCTTTCTTAAAGTCTACAGTCGAGTCTTTTGAGGCATTATTCACTCTTTCACTTGATGACTTTAGTTTCTTTGTTTGTGTCTCAGTCATGTATTTGGAAGGGTAAAAAAATGATTCTGGATTCGAGCAAGCGCCTATAGCTACCATGACCACATGCTCTACCACCAGAGGTGTGTTGGCCCCTTTTTCAACAGGTTATTTTCACAACCATATCTTTCAATTAAGCATGTCCTTATTTTTCCAGGCCCCAATTGTTAGACCTCTCATGGCAATCACACAAAAATGGCTGGGCCTCCCGCGGAATGACTTCCCTTCCAAGGTCAGATCTGCTGATACCACCATACGTGGAGGGGAAGGATATTGGAAGAATATTATAATATTGATGGAGGGGAATTGGAATTGTACAAGGGCGAAGATGTATGAAGTGTCTTCTGACCAGCGCCTGTGGCTATCATGGCCTCGTGTTCGGGTGGTCGTGCGTGTGGATGTAATATCTATAAGTGGTGGTTCAAATCCAGTTCGGTGCACATAACGTTTTGGCTGTTCTGTTTTTCATTTAGAAACTGAATCAAGAAATTACCTTTCTTTAAGAAAACACCGGTGTTTATACTTCTTTTTCTTCATTTTGTTTCAGCCACCATAATGTCTTTCGCTCATCCTCAAAATCAAGCTCAGTGCTCCCTGTGCTCCTCTTTCTATGCACTCTTGAAAGAAATTAAACCAGTCTCCCCAAAATTGATATGGAAGTTAGCACAATTCTACACTAATATCAATGATTCTGACTGCATTGTAGATGCAATATTTTTGACTCTGTAATAGTATTTTTAAGCACAAAAACCTCATTTCCAAACCAAATCAGAACAACATAAATACTCCCGCCTCCTTTACTAAAAGGACAAACGAGACAGATTAAAATGGCCAAAATGATCACTAGCATAATTTTACCCGATTCCTCGAAAATATGCAACACTTGCTTTGACGAGAAGCAAATGTATTGTATACTATGGTCATGCAGCATTCCAATGTAAAACAACGAAACAAAATCAATCATACCAGAAAATGGATGTTTTATAAGGGATGTGGATGTAACATTTCATTCATCTACAACGAACCAACATGTGTTGGATACATTAGGTCTTTATTCCAGTCGCAAGGATGCCTGCCGTACCAAAGAATTGATTAGATATAGCGATCTTTATCCACACGTTATCACTTCCCTAAGTACTGCTTTATTCAGCAAAAACCTAACTCGTACCAGTTCTTAGATCACAAACAGTTGCAAGTGTTTTACCGCTGTTGTCTTCCAAACATCCTACTCATCAGTCAATGTTGGGCTCCAGGAATATTTATGGAAGTGTTGAACATCAAACAATATGCTCGTACCACCACGTTTATGTCCACAGTGGTGCAGTCACATTCTCACAAATTAACCGAATTTACACGTGTCTTGTTGTTCGAACAACCAGTTCCTGAGTTAAGGGCAAGACAGTCAACCCTGAACAAGGCTCAGTGCTGAAATGTGGAGTGTTAAAGAGTCATGCCCTGAAATCACCCACAATGTGTTGTATTGGGCAGGAATCGATGAAACGCAGTCATAGGTGAATTGTTAGGGTCAGCTTTATCTGAAGAAATAATCCTGCTTCAAGTACCATTAGGAACTCCCTTTGTCGTAGTTAAGGTCAATTTAACGATCCTTTGTTGATACAATATACTGCAAAGAGCAAACTAAACAATATGTTACACCGGAAAGAAAAGTACAGAGCTTATCGAGACTAGTTGGATTTAGTACACATAATCTCAGATTGGCTTCCAAATGCTCAAGATATATTGCTGCTGTAAAACAAGTTAAATATAGATGTAGAATAAAAAAAAAGTGGTTGTGAATGAAAAAGCATTTCAATAATTAAAAAATGGGATAAAACACAATTTAAACAATAACGGGAAGACTGACCATTTTATCAAGAACAATGTACTAGCTCATTCAAACATTAAAATACCTGAAATGGACGTACGGATAACAGCTGAAAACTATCAATAATAGTCTACAGTAGTTAGTCATTTGCAGTAGCAAAATGCAAAAACGCTCAATAATTATTACATCATTATACGAACACACTAAGCTATATATACACACCTACAGATGATAAAGGAAGAAGTTGTAATGTATCGGAACATTATTGGTTCAACACCGAGCTCTATTTAATCTGCTTCAACGATTGAACAAGTCTATTCAGCACGTGAATATATAAATACAAACACATACATGCACTATTACTTTTGCATTTATTGCGCTACTGTTGCTGTTTAAAAAAATGAGAATGTAGGTTGTGTGACAGATCATTGGAAATTGCAATAAATGTTTCAAAAAAAAAATGATTAAGCAACTGGTTCTATCAGAGAAAAATCAGTAATGAAACACTTGAAAAAATCAATTAGATATATTGTAATGTGTGATTTGTTAAGGAAAAATAAATAATACAATTAACGCAAATTCGAAATCAAGCATTGGCAAATTTTTTGTCAGTCCCTTGATAATGAAGTAAGATTCCCGCTTAAAAAACTGCGTCAAATACACGAAGACATTGTCATTTTCATAGCAAAATGGCCTACAGTTCTCTTCCTTTTCCATCTTCCGTCCCCATTTCTTTCTTGTGCTTGTAAAAAACCTTTTGCAGCATTGTGTATCGCAGAGAAAGTATTTATAGGTCGACCATAAGAAGAGTGAATGTAAACAGCGTTTCGCATACGCTTTGACCACAATACAATTCGGGCAGCAGGAAAAATTTGACTATAATTAGAATAGACCAGTATCTAGCTTTGCACAAGCACGAAGTAAAATTGGGTTTTACTTAAAAAGCTCGTTCTTCTATGAAATGTTTCTTCAGTAACATTAAACATTTATGTATGGGCAGACGGTCGGCTTTCAGGCCATGAAATATTGGGGAGGATCCGCACATTACATACATAAAAGGCAGATAATCTATTAGCTCCCCAAAAGATCATCATAGTTCGGAGTACAAATCAATCTGTGCGACACATGGCCAAGCGATAGCATTTCCTGCCGGGATTCTTCAGTGTGGACTGATACAAGATCCTGGAAAATAAAAAAAAGTATTAGAAATTTAACACTATTACATATATATATATATATATATATATAAAAGATGCAACCTCTGCATCAAAGAAAAATTCCTAATAATTTACCGCCCACAATTAGCCACTTTAAACAAAAGAAACGAACTTGTATCTTCTTGCCGCCATAGAAAAAAACTGACGAGAAAAAAACTGACGAGTGAGTAAAATCACAAAACAGGCTTGTCGAAATGGATAGTGTAGTTTTTTTATTCTTTCCAACTTATTATATCTCTTTTATTACGCTCTGCATTTATGTATCGAGCACTCTAATACGGTCAACCGAATCGAAAGTACCATATATATATATACACACCGGAGCTCACTGCGCATGCGTAGTTTGAGCACTCTGACAGGATCCCACAATAACTTCTTAAGCTGTGCTTGCTCCGGCAGCATGGCCTGAGAGTTATGTCTCAGAAACTCTGTGCTGCACTGATGAACCCACAAAGGGTGAAACAGTACTGTCTGTAGCTTGAGTATATATA
>RDPX01000145.1:996822-1017164 GCA_003991215.1 Morbakka virulenta
TACCATCTTATGGGACTTTCCGGTTAATACTGATAGAACCATTCAAGCTAACCGCCCAGATATCATTATTAAAGACCACCTAACGAAAACATGTACATTGATCGATATGAGCATCCCGAATGATAAAAATATCTCCGTCAAACAGTTTGATAAGTTGAGCAAGTATAAGGATCTTGAAATCGAGATTGCTAAAATGTGGAATCTTAAAACAACAACGGTTCCAGTAATAATAGGAGCTTTGGGAATGATTAAAAAGGGAACAGATAAACATCTTGCGAAAATTCCGGGCAACCATAACCTACAGGAGATACAAAAGATTGTCCTTACCAGCACCGCAAATATACTAAGAAAATCTTTGTCCACATAAAGAAACAATTTATTACAAGAACTTTTATACTTTTTGATACAATTTTTAATCCTATTTGTATTATACTTTCTTTTGTACTCCACATTTATTGAACAATTAAGTTGCTCGTAGAAACCTTTGCTTGCCTCAGGTCACTGGGTGTGACCCGGTAAGTAATTGTAAATAAACAGCATTCATAAGAAAACCGTACATATTAATAATAATAGTTCGTTTCTTTGGGTGACTATTATCTTCATATATCAACAGTCTCCAGCCACGATAAAATTACCTCGTGTAGTTTAATAAACCCATACATTTCCTGTGGTGATTTCAGAAAAAAGGATTTGGATTAAATTTTATCTAATTTGTTCATGACCTCAAATGCATTTGGGTAAATTTCTGGCACCATTTCTGTTTAGGATGGACCTTGTGAGAGGGCAACCAATACTTAGTCTCTTCATTCTAGTTAAGGATTTGAGTCCAAGTTTGAAACCTATTGGTTTGTTGCAGGGTACTGGGATGTCCAAATGAAATTGACCATCTGGTTGTGACCATTCCTCTAATCATCTACCCATGAGCCAGTTTTCGCCAAGATGCTAGTGAAATAAACCTTTAAATTTAAGCTCCTGTACGAGAACCCTATTTAAGGACTACTGTAGACAGGTGAAGAGAGCTCAAGGAGTTGCGTATAGTTTCTGAAGAGGAGACATTAAATGCTACGAGCAGGAAATGATAAAGGAAATGACCAAAGGCGATCTGTATTAAACTACTTGTGTTTTATAGCACAGTAACTTTAAAAGGTGAGGGATTATTTTATCAAACCATGTCAAAACCAATCAGGTTTTTACTTTAAAAAATCATCCTTGAACACTAGGCTACTTTAGGAATAATTTCTCTGACAGTGTACAACAGCCTAACTAATCATTCTTGAAGTAATACCAAGGGAACGGAAGGGCGTCGTGCCAATCTTATCTCATCTAAACCTGGAATATATACGTTTTACTAGTGTTCCAAATATGTGCATATTAAGTCCGATGGATTAGCGTGCATTTTACAAAGAGTAGTCAACTTTCTAAAGGAAGAAGATAAAATCACATTACTTGGTGTAAACTCAAACTATATCCCCTTGAATGACAGTATTTTTTAATCAAAACTCTAAAGCAATGGTCCTCAACCTTTAGCCCACCAGTCCTCCTTCAGAAACTACTGGATGCTACCATTACTTCTCTCCCTAAAAATCTTAAAAGTAATAAACGACCAATATTTTAGTGTCATTGATCTTTACTTAAAAAAATTATTAACTGAACTTTAAAGAAGGAAAAGGGTTCAATAATTTCAATGAGAAAAAAAGATATCCAATGAAAACAATAAGCTCTAATGCAAACCCCCAACCTGGTGATTGCTAGTCAAATATCGAATATCTGGTACAAGATATTTTAAAATTTAAGCCTGAAGTCTCCATATTCAATGAACCACATTTATTACTAAAAGTGCACGTTGCTGAAACCAAGTACGTTGTAGGAAACAGGAAGACCTCTTTCTGTCAGATGACAGCCAGTCTCTTGTAATTGACTGTGATTTATGCATCCATCCATATTAATTCTACTTACATTTTAGAAATTGATTTTACACTTTTATCATTTTAGAGCTCTATGAGTTCATCCATAATGTCAGCGCCCAACTTCAATCCAGTATCATTTTCAGAGTAAAAGAATTGCTTCGTATTCGTAAGCACCAGAGCCTGGCGATCGCAGACAGTTGTTCCATCAAGGGAAATTTTGACCACTTAAGGTCAAATGTCATCAGACATCTCGGCGACGAACTGTGTCATTTCTCAAAGGCAAATTAGAAAGTTTTTGTTTAGCTCGTTTTTTTTATCCTGCATGGTAATAAGGTAGATCCTTAGCGCTGGTTTAAAAAAAATATTCCTTGCTACTATCGGGCCGGGATTTATTTGCCAAGTGAAGACTCAATTGATAACTCACTACTAGTTTATGTTGTTGTTGCGATAGGTTTCCTGGGATAGCGGATGAATCTCAAAAAATCAGTCGAGTAAAAAGATCCTTTTTGTTACTTGAATTCAATGATTGCTCAGCTGATCGCTTTTACAATCAATTAATCAATCAATCTGGGTGCCATGCCAGAATTCTGGCGTAGGCGGCAGCCATAACAGCCATCTCTTGGCTGTTCTTCAGACCCTGAGTGAGCACAGTGGGTCTCCAACCAGTTGTACTTTCTAACCATGCCCAGCACGTAGTTCTTTTTGTTCTCCTTGATATTTTTCCTTCTGCACAACCAGCCAGTACAACCTCTTCAAGCCTCTCCTTCCTCATCATATGTTCGACAAACTGAATCTGCCTGTTCGCAATTGTCTGTAATAAACATCTATTAGTCCCTGCCTTAGGCAGAAACATCTACATTGGTTATCCTGTCTGTCCATGTTACCCTCAACATTCTCCTTAGAAACCACATTTCCACTGCTCTAATCTTGTCTTCCAGACATTTAGTAAAAGTCTAACTCTCGCAACCATGTAGTAGAGTTGGACGTATACAACAGCAAGGATAAATAAAAAAGGTATTCACAAAAACTATTGGAAAAGAGCACGCATACAAATACCAAAGACCTGAAACACTGAAGTTACTACTGCCGATTAAATTTACATTCTGAGTACACTTCTCACAATGATGCAGTTGAACTCATTAGGCCTTTCTCTGACTAATCATCTGTTTGAAATATATACTCACTCCATAAGCCCAGTTGCCATTCTTTGTTGTAATAACAAACTCAGCCGACCACCTTTTGATGATCTACTAACCCGCAAGGTAGGCGTGACGAACTTTCTAATCAGAGCCAAGTGAATCACAAATCTTTTTGGAGTAACAGTCAAATGATAGTAGAACTCCATAAATAGATATAAGATACTTAATTTTCTCTCCATTTTTTTCCAGGACCAATTTGTTTACAAGCATTCTAATTCCCTTCCTTGGGAGCCGAATTGATTCAGTTGAAAACCACTGCCCGATAATGTACTTTTACCCCAAAGAAAGACAAGTCGAAACAGAAGTTTTGTAGAAGTGGCCTTGAACCAGTCCCTTGTTTATGGTTTTCAGCTCTACCTCTTTCTTTCCCATTGGCCTTTCGGGTAGGATAGCTTAGGCTATTTGTATAAACGTCAAATATAACAGGTAACAGAAATTGAATTTTTTAATAAATGATGTTATTGGTGCTCTGAAAATCACTCCATTTGTGTCTTTAGATTAACTTTTCAATCATTTGTGCTATTTTTTTGTTCTAATTTTCTATAAAAGCTCTTCACTGATGTGATTAGTTTTACTTTAACGATTTACTTTCAACTTCCATGTTTAAGTCGGCGGTAATGACATTTCTTTTACAAACCAGAGGAAATAGCAAATGGCTTTATTTGTCACCCTGTATAATTCCACCTTGGAAGCTTCGTATTTTCCCATAAAAATACAAGCGCGTTTGGATTGAAGCCAAGCATAATAAATCTTTGGGTGTGAAACAAGTCAAAAAATATTTAGTTGCCAGGAACCTCTTGCTGATGAAAGTTCAGAAACCCAAAAATTAGACTAACGTTATCTCACTGAATTAACGTCATAACTTTGGTGGGAGAGTCATTTCTGTACCTTTCTTCCGTATTCTAACCAGTTCTTCAATGTCCCTCTAAAGACTATTTTATTCTTTTAATGACTTCATCCTCTCTTAAAAGATTCTATGAAATACTAAAATCAAAATTAAACCATATGAGATTTAATTCTTTACGTATTTGAATTGATTTAGTAACCTCATTTCTTTGCATTCGAATTCTAGTCCAGTTTCAGATGATTATCTACCGATTTTTATCTCAACTAGGACTGGTTCATTTTCTTGCACTTGTTTTGCAAAGTTAATCAATCAAAGAACCGTTCATTTTAATATCATGCCAGATCAAACTTCAAAAGAAGACGTCTTTATTACTAGACTTGCCTCGAAATAGAAAAATACCATTACCTGATATACTCACCATTTGTCAATATTTTGTAACTATATGAAGGATATTGAGATTACTTTGCCAAGTGTGGTAACTTGAACAAACAGACACAGCTGCTTTTTCATCTGCCCATATTCACACCATAATATCTCACGATTTTTCATTATTTTTCTTTATTCTAACCTTAATTTTTTTGTCTCTACACTCTTTCATCCTTTCCTTTGATAACCTTAGATGTAGTTAGGTGTGGCTAACCTACTGTATAGAATGAACTCTATATTTGCCTCGCTTGATTTCATGTCAGAAATAATAAACAAGCTAATTCAATATTGCTACTTTTATTTACTTACTTTATAAATAGTTGATAACCTATTTTCGTGAATATTGGCCTGATTTCAAGTAAACAATAGATGACATGTCTAAAAGGAAAACTATTGATAAAGGGGATTTGTATTTTAACTGTTTGCCTGTTGTACTATCACACATTTTTCTCTATCAATTCAATTATATTACTTACAGTTGGACGTCATATTATTTGTTTATTTACCTTTTAAATCTTTGATTGTTTTGTGTGATGTTTCAAAAATCTCCTTGGTCTTGCAAGACATGACTTCTGTTAACAGGTTTTGGGAAGGTCCCAGCAGCACCATACAAGGCATAATGTCACCATGTGTATGGATCTGCAAAGAAATGAGAGAAAAAAGGAACAAAGAAAAAAAACAGGGTCAAGCCAAAAATAAGAGTTAATATTAGACTTACAAACATTTAAGGCATATGATGTCGGAAAGCATTCAGAAACCAAAGAGTTCCATAATAGTGCAGTCTGAGGAAAAAACTACTATCACAGAGCAGTTTATTACAAAGACTTTTGAATCCTACCTTGATATATGCTGGCTTAAGCAGATTTACTACACTTTTGTTTCAGACTCTCAATGCACCTCTCAGTTACCATTTTCCATAGTCTAATGTTGACTTTTTATCTTTGGTATTTCAATGAGTTGAGAAGAGAAGGAGGGATAGAGAGAAATATCTTGGAGGCTGAAATGGCAGGGAAAAGGGCAAGAGGAAGACAAAGATTGAAGATGCTAAATTGGATGGTGGAGAGATTGAGAGTTAATGATGGAAAACAGTTTGGCAAGGTTGCTAGAGATAGGAAAAGGTGGAGAGAGAAAGCACCGCCATGATTCGTCTACGGTATTTGATGCCAAGACACTAGAAAAAGAAGAAGAATACCAATGATAAAATAGGTAAGGAAACATACTGTAACCACCTTTTGCCCCCCCCTCCCTTCCCCCCACTTCAAAAAGAAAAAGTTAGTCATTTTTATATCAAAGCAAATGATCTTCTTAATGTGCTTTTTGTAACTTTGGTGAAACACTGTAATTTTAGGGGCACTTAGCAACTTCAAGAGTAACCTACATGCACAGATTTATAGCTGCCACTACTCTTCAAGCTTTTTCGACAGTTGCTTGTTAACAGTCTCTGCTCAATATATTAATGCAGTTTATACTTTTATTGCACATAAAATGACCCTATGTCGCACCTATAAACGAAGGGATTACAAGAAGCAGAACATTGAAGGAATGCTTTTTTGCCTGTACGACCAAGTTTTGTTCTGGAATCTTTATCAACAATATGTCTTCTTACAATCTCAAAGTTCAGAAATTTATTAAATGCATTTACATCTTTGACAAAGTTACACAACTCCTACTGAATGAACTTTGACAACAAATGAAAAAACCGGATCTGTGAGATAGAAATAAGATTTGTATCCGCCAAAAGTTCCCCGTCGTCAAGACATTGAATTTTGGTAAACATTAAGAAGGGATATTTAGAAGTGTTCAACTGGTGTCTCAACAGGTTTGAAATATGAATATTCTGTAGGCCCTTTGGGATTTAGCAATGAAATCTCTAAAGTCAGCAGGAAAATAATAAATCATCCTATACATTAGTCTTTGTATCTCTTTTTTGATCTGATATCAAGCTTAGGGTTGCCTCTCTTTCCCTTAAGGTAAGCTGTAAAATTTTACACAGGTTGTGTATAGTTTACATGATACCCAGATATTACCTTATTCACCCTAGCCTGTTCATCTTTTGCTGGTGTAAAGCTTTCACATATAAAACAGAATGTGTTTGTATTTTTTAACTGTTCTATGTTGGCTTGACATAATGTTTGTTTTCAGTCAAACAAAAGTGAGGTCCAGAGTAAAAACATGCAGAAACACAGGAGTTGGGTGTTGAAAAACTTGATAAAAAGGGCCAAAAGAAATGCCATTTTAAAAAACTAGCAGTCCAAAAATTAGTTAGATTTTTTTGTTTATTTTTTTTTCGTGGATTAATAACTTTAATGACCTGAGCTATAAGTTATTTGATATTCAAAAGTATCCAGCCAAGTAACATATTATGAATTAGTTGATAAATGCGTGAGACTTTATATCGAAAAATGCAGTTTGAAAATTGAGAGTAGGAATATAACTTTTAAAAAATGAAGACCGACTCAGATTATGTTAGCAAACTATGCATTTTCTTATTTCTCTTATCTTTTTGAAGATGTAACCATGTACCAGTATCAAATAGAAGTGAAATAGGCACTCTTGTAATGTAACTGTACCCATTGTATCCAATCAAGTATTATAGAAGCTATCATAATTAGATGTTTTCCTATTTTAATACATTTTAGACACAAGTATTTATTAGTTTGCAAAGGTATTGAAAAGTTTTCATAAATTTATGTACAGTTTCACGAATTGCAGTGTTTTTTATATCCTAAAAAATGAAAGTTGTTACTTTAAGTCATCATACTTTTTACTTTTAGATGAATGAACCTCTTTGTTAAATAATTTTTATTTCAAACATTACACTTTTGTTTGATTAGTTAACAAAACCTTTTAAGTTTACTTTTTTATAACTGAAGAACAAAATAAATACAGCTACTCTAACAGAAGAAACACAAATTAAATTGCATTCAATTAAGGATAAAAAAGAACAAGAAAGAAAAAAGAAGAGAAATATGTTTATAATTATTAAAGTCTTATAAGATACTATAAAGCTATTGCACAGAACAAATTTTTACCTTACAAAATTCAGTCTAACAAAAATAAGAAAAATTATTATAAGTTTTGAAAATTATGCTATTTTACCTATCTTTGTGTTGACAAATTTGTGTAAACAGTTGTGTAAATAAGCATTTTTCAGTTGAGACCCAGGTAATGTTTTCGTTCAAACTTTACAAGCACCTTTGCCAAGCGATTGTCTAAATCATTTGGTCTGACAGTAATTAAATTTGTAATTTTGGAGGATACGGATAGGTTAATGCCTTTCAGCCGGATATGTATATACTGCATAATGGAGATATACATTTATCTCATTTGGCTTTCAGTTCACACCAAGGTAATCTAGTGAAAGTCTCTTGATTGTTAATGTTCTCTTAATTGTGTATAAATATAAGTAGAGGAATCGGTTTTGAGGGGGAAAAGGGTACTTAATTTACACATTCGTTTCAAAAATCAGTGATTATTTATGTCATGGTGAAATCACAAACGTTGCTGCGCTTAAAAAAAGGGAAGACCAAGGATTTAGTATCGTCTGAAATATAGAAACGATGGAAAATACCTCGATATGTGATAATTTTCATTGATGGCATGTTAAATAACAGAATAATATCAGTAAAAGAGAAAAACAGGCATTGTCTTTTTATTACCCTTCCATATTTCTAGTCAAAAGCAAAACAATAATTGTAACTTACAAGCCTTGTAAATAATAAAAAATACAAGCATTGTAAATAAAAAATAATAGTGCATCAATATATGATCGATCGCTCAGTTACAGTAACGATCAAAGAGATTATCCTTTCCCAGAAATTATTTTATGATTTGACATTGGTTTCTTATTTGTTAGGCTTTTAAATGATGTCATGTCAAAAAAAGGAACATCTGACCTCTTTCACTTCCTTCCTTTAATATAGGTTGTTACCAAATGGCTATGACCAATATCAAGACATTCATAAACCCGCTAGCTTTAGAACATTTCTTTGGGTAGCCCTTTTTTTCCTGACCGGCAAACATAACGCTTATGCTTTGCGCCCGTTTGTTTTTAATCAATCATTAGACTATTTACAAAGTATCTTGAGGACTTAGTTTTTTAACTGGAATGGTAAATGATGGTGGAAGAAACGTTGTGTGCCATCTCTTCTAATAACAAGAATGTGGTATTTACGAATTACGTAAGTGGTCACAATTTTACTTCTCCATTCATTTTGTTTTGTAATTTGTGAATCTAGAACTACTGTTTCATTACTAGAACTAGAAATGAAGTCTTTTACATGAAGAATATTTAATCCTGCACTACACTACAAAGAATTATACGCTACTTGGTGAAGTAGCTCTTTTTTTGGTTTTTATTTACTGCAATTTATAGTTTACCAGGGTAATGTAAATATGTAACAATAAAATTACTGTTTTGGGGGTAAATTTTCAGGAAAATCATTTTTTGGTAGGGTCAAAGGTTTGACACGAATAAAAAATTGGTGGTCACGTTTTCATTCTACTTAAACTCCCAATCATTGCATAAGTAGATTCTTTAACTACGTAATAGTACCCTGTTCCAATTCGATCACCCTATTAGAACTTTTGTAGAGATAACATCTTGCGATGTCAGTGAGCATAATCTACCATGCACATAAAAGAGATACTAAGGCCAAAGGTTTTTATTGATACCTAAAGCAAGAAAAAATACCAGCAAAATATCCTGTTATAAAAATATATATCCATAATAAAACCTTGTAGAATATTCAATTCTCATAAAATTCAGAGCGTTAGGCTAACCTTTGTCTCACTTAAACTTGGTTACTTTTAATAGGCACTACAGGTATTTTTTAGAGTGCAAGTAGTTCTTTGTTCATTTGTTGTTTCAGTAGTCATGAGTCTTCTTTGTTTTACTTTCTTAAACAAGAGCACTCACTTGTTGCAGTCAAATGGGAAACACTTTTCTCTTCACCTCTGGATACAGAACTGTCAAATAAACTTTACGACATCTGTAGAAACCAGATGACTTCCTTGATAAATTTTGAAAAACTTAACTGACATCGTCCTTCATGATCTCGGGGTTATTTCTACTTCTGGTGTAACGAATGTAGCAACAACATAAGTACCGAGTGTACTTTGTCTCAATTGAAATGGCATCAAAACTTTTTTCTCATTTGTTATATTTTATATTTCTATCAATCTATCAATCTATCAATCTATCAATCTATCAATCTATCAATCTATCAATCTATCAATCTATCAATCTATCAATCTATCAATCTATCAATCTATCAATCTATCAATCTATCAATCTATCAATCTATCAATCTATCAATCTATCAATCTATCAATCTATCAATCTATCAATCTATCAATCTATCAATCTATCAATCTATCAATCTTTACTTTAAGCAGGTGTGTAAAACATTGTGGAAACCGTATTCCTACGAAACATAATATTTTCACAACTCTTAATCAGGTTTAAAGGAGTGTTAGAATTAAAATGTGTAATTTACACATATCTATGTCAACTTTAGATCAAATTTGTTCCCTATTCTCCTGAGGCTATCTACTCATAAAGATAACTTCAATATTTGATTCAATATTTTAGTTAGCTTTAATATATGATTGTTATCTAGTCGGTGCCTGCCATCTATTTTTGAATACACACGTCATTTAAATTAAAACGTACTGGATTGACCAAAGAGAGTCGTGGTATGATCTTGAGTAAAAGACCTTTATGGTTTGTCGGCAGTCTGCCATTGCGCTATGATGACACAAAGGTAATAAAATGGATGGATATATATATATATATATATATCACTGAGTGGCTCTTCACGGTATGATGCACTATAAAAATATTGACCTACGTCAAAGGCGACAGGTATGAAATAATTAAATGAATGTGTGTGACGGAGTGGCTCTACGCAATATCTACCTTCTTCTTCTTCAAGTGCAGTATCCGTTGTGGATGTAAATGATCGTTTCCTCCCACATTCTCCTACCTCTTGTCATTCTTATAAGTTCTGCATCACCGCGATGGAAACGATACTCCTCCAGCCATTCTTTCATACTGCTCATCCACTCCACATCACTCGCTTCCTGCCTCTGCTTCTTTTTCCATCTATTTTCCCAGTTATTGCTATTTTTCTAGTCCCTTCTTTCTCACAATTGTTCTATGAAGCTTAACTATCACCACTTCCATTAGCTACTTCAGTAACCATCATCATCATCAGCAGCAGAACTTATTTCTGTCATGAACAATGCAGACCAGTTGCTTACACTGCTCTTAACCTGTTTGAATTTTTTACGCGTATATCACGTTTTTAAAGGGGTCATCCATTTATTACGTTAGCATGAAATTGGCTATTTTTCGACCCCTCCCCCCTTGTTCGCACCTGTTTGCACCTGTTAGCACCTGTTGCACGCAAGTTACCCAAGACACAAGCCGAATACAAACGAAAGTTATTCCATACAAACAAACAACAAATGTGTAAAAACAGACAAAAATAATTACACCTGCACACCTGTCTTTCGCTGCTACTACTTTGTAAAAAGTGTAAGAAAAAAAATTTAATGTGAACGTTCTCACCTTGTGAACCCCACTCCTCCTGTTCACTTTTGTTCGCTTTCCAGGATGCCCCTCCCTCCCCACAGTGCAAACGTAATAAATGGATGGCCCCATACCTACTTTTTTTATTGTGAAATTTATACCATATGTGTAAAACATAGTAAAAATGAAGTAAATGTTATATATTACCAAGGATACTAGATCGATAAAATGTAATAAAGGAACGACAATATAAACGTAATGGTAAGTAGAAAATTAAAGAGCTGATCAGATTTTACTAAATACTACAAAAAAACTATTAATTTCCTGTAAGGATTTTCAAATACGTAATATTTTTTGGCTTTTGAAGGAATGAAATCCTTCCTAATACACATAGCCGGTGGACTCACTGCTATATAAATAGTAGGGGTTTTTTGGGGTTTTTTTTGTTTTAACGTCATTTTTCCCCAGTACTGGGGGCTCAGACGGTGCCCTTCACAAGGGCTTGTATTTGGAAGTGAGAAATTTCTTGGCCGGATGCCCTTCCTGACGCCAACCAATGGCTTTTTCTTTTATATAAATCTATATAAATATATAAAAGCTATATAAAAGCTATATAAATAGTAGTACTCATCCTAATTCAGTATTTGATAAACGTTCAGTTCTCTACGATTGTAATCCAATTCTTTACGTTGACATTCCACTTTAACTACAACTCTTTTCACTGATGTCCCTATTATTTTATTAGTTGTAATGATATTTCAATAAATTTTATAATTTTAAATTTTGCATATTATATACACAAGTTACGTCTGAAGCAAATAAATTAATTTTTGTTTAAGACACAGAATGTAAGTGTATGAAATTTTTATTTGAGGGGAAAAGAGAGAGATGTTTTGGTGGCTATTTTTAGGATGTTCAATTATTGTAAATGCATTTTCGTATTACTAAATACAAAATATAACATCTTGAGCCAATAAACACAGTGCTGATATGTTACTTTGTTTCTAGTGGAATAAAATTAATGTGACGAGTAATACTGAACTTCGAAAATATAGCACATACCAAAAACATAAAAGATATCTCTCATTGAATCCACCAAAATAAACTGATTAATTTTAACGAAATAAATAAACCTTATTTATTCTTCTAGTAATATAAAACCTAAGATTTACACTGGCATCCATCATAGGTCTGGTCTTGTTGACAACTGACAAATAGGTTAGCTACTACATATGGATCGATGTTGCTACGCTGAGGTTGGGCGGTGCTGGGTATTATATACAACCTGTAGCACCTAATGTTTGAGAGCCATAGGGCTCTAACTAGTCCACCAGACTGAAAAACGTTTTTAATTCATTTTTCATAAAGCATTTATCTCTGACTATGGACAAAAAACACTCCTTTTTGAAAATCCTGGGTCCAAGAATTGACAAACCTTCACACCTCTTTCTCATTGAATTCGGGAACGAGGATGACTACCAATTTTTATATAACAATGCACCCGCCATGTAAACATGCCATGCACACTTTTAAACCAGTTACGAGTTGATAAGGAATAAGCTGTATTACATTAGAGATTCTCTATAAATCAAAAGTTTAAATCATTTGACTGTCAAAAGCGTTTCAGTTTTCAGACTAAATTTTCCTGAACCCAGTTCAACGTCTATTCTCAGCTATTCAGTGTACTTTAATCATTGAAGTTCTTAAAGGAGAGAGAGAGAAAGACTTGCAAAAAATGAATCCCACCAGGCCAGTATTTGTAATGTATTATTTTCCCTCTGACGTTTGTTTTGGATTTCAAGAAACAAAAGTAAGATATTACAACTTGTCCCTACGAGTGTATGTTTAGTGGTGAGATTTTTTAAACAGCCTAATTATGATAAGTAGATGTTTTTTCCTTGTAGATTTTTTCCGATGCAATGTCATCTTCAGCTATTCAGTTACTTCCGAAAAATAGTGGAAAAGTGGTAGCAAGTAAGAGTATTAACATATTATTCCTTTCAAAGGTCTCTTCCTCTGTAAATTTAAGAAGCTGTATTTTACCACCGATTGGTAGTTCTTGTGCGTGTAGTGGATCCACATTTCTGCACTGGAACCCAAGAAGCCAACACTTGATAGGTACAGTAGCTGGTGTCCAATAAAACCCCTTTTTACCAAAAGATGTGAATAAAATAAATTCTCTTTGGTACATACGTAAGAAAAAAATATATTTGGTAATATTTTTTTTGGCACATACAAATGGCTACTGAATTAAGAGAATACGACTTCGAAAAACAAGTAACATGCAAAATACACTTCTTTGAATGATAACACGTCAAAAACACCCTAACCAAGAAAGCAATTAATCATATTCAATACTTAGTTCTGGTAAAACCTGAAACACTATTATAACTTTTCCTCCAAATCCAATTAACCCGACCCTTTATTTGGTTATGGTTGACAACTACTTTAAAGGAATAAAGGCATAACGACAAACAAAATAATTAAATATCAAAAGAACTTTTAACTCCACGTTGAGGTAGAGGAATTAGATTATAAGTTGGTTGAATGACTACTATTTGTAATGAACGTTGGAATAAAGGCATAACGACAAACTAGATAATTAAATATCAAAAGAACTTCTAACTCCACGTTGAGTTAGAGGAATTAGATTATAAGTTGCTTAAATGACTGCTATTTGTAATGGAAGTTGGCTTGTAAAAATGGGAGTTTTGTTATGCTTTCGTATTTTTGCTTCAAGAAGTTTCCTGATTGTTTTCGAGGCTACTCTTTTTTAAATCACAATGAAAAATAATTTTTTTGTGTGCTGGGCTAACAGGATTCCAAATTGCTTCCACTATGCCAAGTTATTCAGATTAACAATATCAATAGCATTGTAACATCAGGAAAACACCAACAATTTATCAAAACCAACACATTAATATGATCAATATAAAATGAACATCAGTATGAAATAAGAACGAAGGCCTAAACATACGGTCTGGTCTACACAGTTCTGAAAGGCTTGTAGTGTTTTTTCTGTGTTCTACGATGCAAGTAATCCATCTAATCCTGTCATATATGGGTCGACATGTAGATCTTCTTTCTATCATTAGTGAAGTCTTTGAATGATCTATCATTAATGGACTGGTAGCGTTCTTGAAAGACCTAGGTCTTAATGTCAATTTTCAGTAGGTGATTAGAGAATCTCGCTTCATTCGTAAACACTTGAATTTAATCATTGAATCTATCTAAAGGTTTATGAATAACTCTGATGGGGGATTTGTTATGGCTCTGAATATTTCCAAAGCATTTGATAAACTGTGATGGGCTGGCTTGGTTTATAATCTTTTTGTTATGCCATTTGTAAAGCCGTCTTTGGTATCATTCAGTTCTTCCTCTCGGATCGAAAAATGCGTTTCAAATTGTATGGACTTTACCAGGTAATTATTCCAATATTGCAACCGTTTCTTAAGGATCTACTCTTGGTCTGTCCTCTTTCTTTACGTCAAGGATCTTCCTGGAAACGTGCTTAAATCATCAAAGTCTATGCTGATGACATCACCTTCTACTCTGACACTGAACACTAGTAAATTCAGATAAAGTAAGTCTAATTTGGGGAAGGTTGAGAGCCTGATCTTCGGAGAGCCAGAAAATTGCTAACTTCTTTCACCACAACAGAAGGACAACTGATGTGGTTCAATAGGAAGCTGAGTCCTTATATCCCTCCAATTTTCATAGACAGTCATTCTGATGTTAACCCACGGTAGGGTTGAAAGCTTAATTCGATAGCTTAGATGGTAAAGAATATGATCTCAATACCTATAAGCACTAGTTGAAACCCAGGTCGATGCACACATATTTTTTACTCTTCTTCAACAACAAATGTGATAGTTAATATAACAGACAATTACCCATGTCGATTAATCCACCACTTATTTTACCATACTTTACATATCTTTTATTCACTTTTTTGGCTTCTGGATTCACTTCTTTCCTAGCATAATACACATAATTACAAACTTTCAATCTATGTTTGATTCATTTATATTCACCTGAATTTTAATATCCAACCATTTTTTCCCTTTTTTCTACTCTATTTTTTTCTTTTTTACTTACTTATTGTTTAGGACTTCACTGTTTCAAGAATCGGTAGATAAAGATATCCTTATTGATATGAAGTTATGAGATATGGTTTTAAAGTTACCCTTTAATTTGCTATTTATGACTTTTTGTATTTTTGAAAATAAAGCAAGTACCAATTAAGTTCCTTTTATTACTGGCTTTAGGCTGTGGAGGACACTTCAATGAAACACGAGGAAAGCTGATGTCACCCAACTATCCCAATAATTATCCAAATGATGCTGAGTGTACTTGGATTATACAGGTTTCTAAAGGATATGGTATTCATGTGGAGTTTTTGACAATTGATATAGAGGACGACATTAAATGCAGTTTTGACCAATTAGACTTTTATCGTACTCTTGGGGTAAGACAGGACATGTCACCTTATTTATTTATTCATTTATTTATTTATTTATTTATTTATGTCGAATGTTCATACAAGATGATGAATTCAACAAAAAACATGCTTTTATTAATGGAAGTCCTGATAAAAAGTCCCCTAAGGCCAGGGGATACTAAAAAACAAAAACATTTAGTATACACGGTCTATACAGTGTGAGTAGAATATTAATACAAATTCAATATTTCATTAAATATTTACCTTCGTTGAAAACTTCTTTTACTGGAAATGGTAATTAACGCACGGTAAACCAAGCAGAGAATACACCAGTAACATGACTTCAAAAAACATTTAGCATTTTTTCGTGATTAAAAATTACATAGTTTTTTGTAATAATTCAAACAAAAGCATTTTGAAAATTAAAGTAGGAATATAACGTTCAACCTCTTCTTCACTCAGCCTCGTCGTCGTCGTAGTCTGTAGATCATTATCGACCTTTAGTGACCTCTCTGACCAGTTTTCGCCACTTTTCGCGATCCTGACATGCGTTGTTAAGTTCTTGCCAGTTCATATTCATTATTGACTTCACCCCATCTATCCATCTTCTCGGTGGTCTTCCTCGTCTCCTACTCCCTTCAACCTTTCCTTGCATGATTAATTTCTCCAAGTTGGAACCATCTCTTCTAGATATATGACCAAAATAACATAATTTCCGTCGTTGAACTTCATTTGTAAGACTATCTGGATTTCCTATTGAGTTCAAAACAAATTCATTTGTCTTTTTCGCTGTCCATGGTATTCTAAGGAGACGCCGCCAGCACCATAACTCAAATGCACTAATTTTTTGAATGTCAGACATTTTTAGTGACCAGCTCTCACATTCATATAAGGCTATAGAAAACACCAAGGATTTCATCACTCAGTCTAGATGTTATTTATTCTTTATCTGTTTTTTTTTTGCTCAGCTGAAAAACGAACGTAGAGTAAACCGAAGAATTCCTTAAATTTCACTCTTGTTTATTCTATTTTACCTCAATTATACCGTACAACTGTTTCTTACTAGAATTTCTTCGTGAGAAATATACTTTTCTTCTTTTCTTCAACTTCTGAAAAACTAGTACACAAAGAGCGTTTACTCTAAATTTTAGAGATTTTCCAACCCCTACGCTTTTATTTTAACTATTTAAATAAATAGCTTATGATTTTTCTTCTACCTGTTCAGTCGGACACCTAAAGCACGGGCACATATCCGGCGCACCTTTTGTAATAGTTGTGCAATGTCCGTCCTTTATAAATTTTATCTAAAATTATACTTTAATGAAAAATAAAATAATTTTAATTCAAAATTTCAGATCTAAGTGTTCTAAACAACTTTCATGTAAAAAGACAACACAATTTGATGAAGAGGGAGAAAAAAAATTTTGAAAAGAAATATGCAAAGAAAAATGAACAGGTCTATTTTTAACTTTGCGGTTCCGTTTTTGGTATATAGTTGTCCAAATAAAAGGAACTTTACGTTTTGGCCCAAACACATTTATCTATTGTCAGTAGGTTCAGTTATGGGAACAGGACTTTCCTCTGAGAAACGAGGGTATTAAACGTTAGTTAAAATATCCCCAGGGGTCAATGACGGAGCCATGAGAGTGTTTACAGGGCTAAATACTCTTCCATCCTCCCACAGATATCCTCCCACAGGCTGTATGTAGCCTTTAGTCCCCCTTTCTTACAGGTTTTTCTATATAGGAAAATGGTTTATAGGATAGCAGTTTCCAACTGCTCAAAAAGTAAGTTGTCGTTTAGGTTATTTCCTCTTCAAACCTTTCCTCTTTTCTTTCTCTAATACATTTTTGAAATCACTTCACTTCCACAGATCATTATTGGCGTCTCATGCGTCATATTGTATGTTTATTGTCTCATAATTCTTGTGACTCAATATCTGAATACTAACTTTTGAGAGAAAGGAACTTTAAGATTTCCCACACACGCAGTAGCTTTATGTAATTTTTAGAAATCTTTGTCGACTATCCTTCTTCTTTTTCCTCATTTGCTTATTATATTCGTGAAAGATGGCTTCAAAATGTTTTCGAAATCCTTGTGACGGAAACGTTGTGAACAGCGATGTTCTTCTTTTAGTCCGATCAGGCCAGTGATCGATTTTCCACGGTCTAATTTCGGCGGAAATGAATACAGATTTTAAGAAAGTGTACATTTAAAGTACAACTGAATTTAGTACTCATTTCCTTTTGTAATCATTTTTTCCCATGCAGTGAGTTATTTTTGGCGTATATTACTTTTTAGCTTTACCGGCAGTTACTAACAGAAATTTATCTTTCAAGCTCGTGTCGCTAAGCTAGTAATAGCAAAATGATATATAGCTTATAACTTTTCACACAAGAAACAACAAATTGTCTGCATTCGTAATTATTTATCCTCGTTTTCACGTCAAGTTTCACCTGCAAATGTATATTCTACCGATGTTTTGCTGCATGTAGAAAATTATATCTAAAAACTCGATAAATTCGATAAATACCCATTTAAGTCTAATTATTCTCAAGTGTAAATTTATGCGAATGAAGTTTAATAAAATGCACATAATCGATTATGAGATCATAACAATCCTACAGTATGTATTTAGTTTATCTTATATTTAATAGTTAGTATAGTAGGTATCAAACTATATATAGTATATATAAAGTTTTCTTATCAATACTATATATATAAAAAGTATATATATAGTATTGATAGGAAAACTCATATCCAGTCGTCTAGTTGAATTTGAGTTTTGAATCTTATATTATTAAGAAAGTTTTGCTGTTACTTCAGGGGAACTTCCTCTTTGAACATCATTAATCTTATGTAATTTGTGTATACAACAGTATTTGCTGCACAGTTAAAGAAGCTCTGTATTAAAGTTTTTTACATATATGCCAATGATTTTATTTACCCTTTTCTATCTAAAAGGGGCGTATCTTTATATCAAAAGGGCATTTCCCCAAGAGATAAAGGGCGTACTCAGAAAATTTCCAGAGCCCATCCTCAGTAACCCCTCTCCAAGACTTTCGACTCTGTTAACTAAATGAAAGAGGTCAGGATCCTGTTTTTGTAGTTTAAATGTTTTGGCACACGAGATCGAACATAGTTTTTTTCAAATTAGCCCCCAAAAATAATTTTTAAAAACTGAAGTTGAAGGTCAGTATTCTTGCTATCTTATGAAAGAGTGATTCAAAAGATGGTATTTTTGTCTTCCTTAATCATGCTACAAATATATAGTATAATATATACCTAATGGATCTATTGCTTTATATTATTATTATTATTATTATTATTATTATTATTGTTATTATCAATTTTAGAGGAAATATAGAAGATTTGCACGCATCTGTGGATCCAATGCGCCCAAGCCAATACATTTGGCGGATAATGTGCTAAGGTTGACTTTTAAATCTGACGAAAGCAGCAATTATCAGGGGTTTAAACTGCTTTGGAAAGCGTATCCACTTGAAAGTAGTAAGGATTTACGATCAGCTATATATATATTTATTCAAATATTCTTGTTGTTTTGTGATTAATGATTATAAAAATGAAAACGTGAGTAGTTTTGTGTGGGTGGGTGAGTGCTAATTAATTGCAAGTTTTAGTTAAAAGAAAATCGGCAAGCTCTCTTGTAAGCCAAAATTGTTCGCATGTATCCTACAAAATGAGGACCTCGGTCGTCAACACCGTCATCTTACTGTTGTTTACATACTGTTGTATACTGAGACCTATTTTCAATCAAATCAGGCTCAGCGAATCGCGTCCTGAGAAAGACGTGCTCGAGAAATTGTGGCAGATGGTCAGCATGTCAATCCTAACATCAACATCATGGATTGTGGAAAACAAAGAGTTTGCCTATCTGTCAGGAACGTTCTACATGGAAATGTTAAACCACCATTCGAAAACTATTTTGGATTATCAAACACGAAAGTGAACTCGAGAAACAAAAATCTATTTGCCTACGTCCCAAGAGTCAAATTGGAATATAGGAGACAGTCGATTCGTTACATGGGAGCTAAAGTTTTTAATGACCTCCCACTTGAACTTAGAAGCGAATATACAGAAATGAATTTTAAAGATATTTTAAAAGATCATAGATTCTAGTTTTTATCAGGTTCTTATTGTTTTACAGATTTTCTTTCAAACAGGACACGTGCTGATAACAGTATTTGTATATATTACTTTTTAATTATACATGTATTGAAACGTTTTTATCCTGTATAAATATTGGTAATAAATAAATAAATATAGTTATTGTCCACTTTATCAACTGTGTATATATGTGTATGTGTGATCACGTGCTACATAATAACAGTAATTTTGCCTGGTGTTACTAGAGAAAGAGCAATAAAAGTTAACATAAAAAGACACAATCTGAAAGAAAAATATATATTTTGTCACTGGAGAAAACAGCATATTTCCCAAATACAGCTTAATAAAGGATCTGGTATAGAAAAGAAAGGTTGTAAGCGAACGCAGCAGAAATGGAAATAGAATATCTTACTTGGATATTCTATCAGCATGGGTTCAAAGTCGGTAAAGAAAAATGCTTGGTCTTTGAAATTTGAATGTAACTGAACGACATACAAATGAAAAGGAAAAATGAAAAAAGCCTCTAAATCTTTCACTGATGGCGAAAGTTGACCATCAGATTGTGTAGTCATTCAACCATCCGCTCTAGAACCATACTACTATAAAGTTACGCGAGCTTGGAGTCTAAAAATCAGTAAAGTATCAACTCATCAACTCATTAACTCATCAAGCTTGTTTTGTTTAAGTTTGGTTTTAATCTTTAGACTTACAAATCCCAACTGTATGTTTGCAGCTTGAGCCATCTTGTAACAAGGCTTGTTTGAATCAATTTAATTCCTGTTGCGTTTGACCCAATTTTTTTCCGTGGGCTCGTAATACTTTGTAATCGATCTGCTCGTTAATGGTATTTTACAAGCGG
>RDPX01000145.1:1036034-1066253 GCA_003991215.1 Morbakka virulenta
CTCTCTCTCTCTCTCTCTCTCTCTCTCTCTCTCTCTCTCTCTCTCTCTCTCTCTCTCTCTCTCTCTCTCTCCCTCACACACTCTCATTCTCTCTCTTTTTTCCCTCTTTCTCTTATTCTCTCTCTTTTTCCCTCTCTCTCTATATCATATATATCTATATCTTTCTCCTCCCTTTTATCTTTGTCACTCTATTTGTTCCCCTGTTTCTCTTTTTCTCTCTTGTTCACTCTGCTTCCTTTCTGCTAAAGAGAATGCAATTTTTGTAGTAAAAACAGTAGTACTTATTACTCCTGTTGTATACTCTGTTATTCCGTACTTTTACTCTTTTCTTATTTAACCTTTACGTATATTTAAATTTCTTTCTCTAACTAGTATTGAATCAATACAAAAACTATATAAAATACTATTGTCTGAAAGCCAAAAGTTTTAAAATTTAGATCAAAATTCTATCATGTAACGTATTACCCATGGCTAACGTAAGCTTAATGAAATAAGGAAAAATAAAATATAACTTTATGTACTTTTATGTAAATTTTCTTTAATGTTTCACGTTGAAAAAGAAATACAACATTCAACCAGATAGCAGTAATTCCTCTTTCAGTTAAACATAAGAGGTGTAGTGACTTTTATATATAAATATATAGGTATATATACACATAAGTGTACTTATATATATCTAATATTAATTTAATTACATCGAGTTAGAATGTGTATCCTGTTTTCAAATTAAATCTTTTGTTTTCTAATTGTTCCAAATGCCACTACAAACCATTACAGAGTTTCACTCAAAAAATTTTAATTAATGAAGTTGAAAGTGACAAAGAAATATTTCGGTAAAGTCAGTCAATAATGCAATTTTTTCTTTGTTTTTCATTCATTATTTATATAATAACTTTTTTATAATAACATTTTCCTTGCATTTCTCTCATATTTAGGTGGCATAGACACGTGTCAGGGTGATTCAGGAGGGCCATTGCAATGTAAGAGTGAAAAGTCTCCAGATCAGTGGATATTACATGGGGTTACAAGTTGGGGAAAAGGTTGTGGCAGGCAACTAAGATATGGTGTTTATGCAATAGTTAAAAACTATTTGTTTTGGATAAGGGTATTTACACAACCCCCGCCAACTCCGAATCCACCAAAACCTACCAGCTCTATTTCTAAACCACCAATTCCACCAAAACCACCAATTCCACCAAAACCTCCAAAGCCACCAATTACATCGAAGCCACCAATTCCACCAATCCCATCAAACCAACCAATTCAACCGAAACCACCGATTCCACCTATTCTACCCAAGCCACCAATTACATCGAAGCCACCAATTCCACCAATCCCATCTAACCAACCAATTCCACCGAAACCACCGATTCCACCTATTCCACCAAAACCACCAATTCCATCGAAGCCACCAATTCCACCAAAACCACCAATTCCATCGAAGCCACCAATTCCACCNCAACTAAGATATGGTGTTTATGCAATAGTTAAAAACTATTTGTTTTGGATAAGGGTATTTACACAACCCCCGCCAACTCCGAATCCACCAAAACCTACCAGCTCTATTTCTAAACCACCAATTCCACCAAAACCTCCAAAGCCACCAATTACATCGAAGCCACCAATTCCACCAATCCCATCTAACCAACCAATTCCACCGAAACCACCGATTCCACCTATTCCACCAAAACCACCAATTCCATCGAAGCCACCAATTCCACCAAAACCACCAATTCCATCGAAGCCACCAATTCCCAAAGCCACCAATTCCACCCATCCCACCAATTGGTCACTCTTCGAGGCGCATGAAACCGCTACCGTCTGGAAAAGGAACATTGTCACTGAAAGGGTTTCTGAAATCTCGTCTTCTGAGTATGTTTTCAATTCAACAAATATCTTCAAGTGCACCTAAAGACCCAAATCCTTCAATTTCACTATTATCGGCTGACATATCACTGTCGCCTTCTCACAATATAAAATCCACTGATCCTGTTATTCTTCCACAACTGTCCACCAGTCTACACCAACAATCCACCAACAATCTACCCTCACTACACGTTACAAAAAGAAGCTCGTTTTCAACAAAACCACTCGAAAGCTTCACTAGTCATACAGTGACAGTTCCTGAAATACCTTCAACAAAATCACACAGCCTTGGACGAGAAAACTCTCTCGGGACAAAGAGCATAGGGCCTTTACATATATTTTCTTCAAATAGCTTACGGGAAATATCAACAAGGTCTGTTTCACTGAAAACAAAATTAAATTTGCTGAGGAAAAATCACTCAAGATACGTATCTACCACTGTTGGATTAGTTCAGTCGAACACCATACTGGCTACGACCCAAGCGTCACCTGGTACTAGTAAAACTACAGTCGTAAAAGAAAGTATCACAAGATCGACCCTGAAAGTACTTAACAGGGTAACAAACACCATTAATATTAAATCACCAAACAAATCCCAGAGATCTGGGAAAAAGAATAATGGCAGCAACAGCCATTTAAAGGACAAGCTGATAATGTGGACACTCTTTATTATTTATATACTTAAAGGTTTTGAAATACTGTAACATTTCGTAAACATCGTTAAGCTCAATTTGGAAGTGTCACACATTTTCTTTTCCTGTTTTCTTTCTCCTTCAGCATTTACAAGCATGGATACAAGCTCGTACAGGCCCAGCTGGGTGAGTTTTGTAGTGGAGGAAAGGGTCAACAAATACCAACCAAATATTTTAAAAGGAAGGGTTTGATAGGATTTAATGAGACTTCGAAATTCGAAGGTAGAAAATAGTTTAAAGTAATCATACCTTTAAAACGAACCAATCAGGATAATACAAGATAAAATAGAACACTTAAGTCCTTTAATATCTACAAAAAAGTATACAATAAAAATGAAGAAAATAGAAATAAAAGCCAAACGTTTGCAAAATAATCTAATTTGTTGACATACAAATACGGATTTATTTTCACTTCCATGTTTCTCGCAATGCGAAGCACCTTTGTTGACAAAAGAGTAAAATGACTGAAACCTCGGGCCTTTTTATTCTACTAGGTATGTCATGGGTATTACAGAGTGCAAAAAAGTGAATAATTTTCGTACACCCGATGACCCATTCCGTATTGGGATAACCAATGTCTGATCGTAATTAAAATCACGATTATCTTAGTTGAAATGTATTTTTCCTATCACACCTTAGGAGCAAGATGGCAGAATTAGAAGATAAAAAAATACTCTATCTTCAAGCAGTCGTTTATGTAATAAATTGTTAAGATAATAAAAGGAAATGCCATTTCAAGGTCTGTCTTTTACCGGGTTTTTAGTATTGATTAAGTCTCTTTATTATTTAACGTAAATAGAAATTCAAATGTTTCCAAAGCAAAGTCAAAAATTTTATAGTTAATTAAGGTTAAAAATCTCAGGTCACATCCAGTCAAACTCTTGGATATCAGGTATCATAAACCGATCTCATAGAAAAAAATTGGCTTATCTTAACCTTTTCAATAGGTATTATCATGCAAAATGTTCTGATGGCCTTTCCTCGCTGGTACTAGCTCAGTTTTTTGCACCTCGTTTGACTCGATTCTCTCAAGATCTTGTTTCTTATGCCGTTGTTATCCCTTGTTGGAATAGATCTTTCTTTGAACGGAGTTTTTTTCCCTCGGAATGCTGGATTGTGTAACTCTTTGGCTTCTACTTGCTTTTCTTCTTTCACCATATGACAATGTTTAAAGTCAGAGGTCAAATTTTATCCCTTGGGTTAACCATTTAATTTTTTAGTCTTCCTTTCACAGCACAAAACATTTTATAGCTTTATGCCTTATACAGTTCTACATTTACATTAATTACGTAATAGGAGAACATTCTTGGGAACATTGGTGACTTTTTGTTAAGCATATGTTATCTACTCTCGAATGCTCACCATGGAACGAAAGTACACTCTCTAAGAGTAAATTGTATTTCACGCAGATACTATAGATATTATTGTCTTGTATGGGTATATTAGCCCCGAGGTTGGTGCTGGAGCATGCTCTAAATGTTTAAGAAAGCACAATACTCCTTTCTTATAAAATAATTTTCTTTGAAGATTGGTTAATCTAACATGAAGGTGTAATAATCTTCAAATTAAATCCTAACATTCCGATCAAAGAAACAAAATTGATCTGGAAACTTTATAGTGATCAAAATTCTAGTCTAACTTTAAGGAAAATGCTCTTAAATTTCAGCTCATCAACAGTTTTTGTCCTGTTTGCTTCGGTTTTCTGACAAAATTCTTTTCATTCGCAATAATGGTGAAGTAACTTTGCATTCCCATTAGGTTATAGCGCTTCATAGAAAACCACATCAAAAATCACGTTCACATTTATTTTATCCAAAGAAGAATTTCCTTGACAGAAAGTTTTGCTACAACAAAATACCTTAGTTTAACAACTTTCTACAAATCCACACCAGTACATCGATATTTGCAAGATAACTCATTCCATCTCATAGGTAACTAATAATCCATTCTGAAATGTCATTTTTTGAGTTAGAGTTATCTTCCTACACTACCTACATTTTTGATTGTTAATTTTACGTTTTTATATCTGTTTATTACTTGCATCCAAGAAAACTTTATGCCCATTTCAACACCATAACTTTTTTTGCTTAAGTGCATTATTCTTTCCCAAGGTCTCCATAGATGGACATCTCATTCCAATTTGTCCCTTCTGTCTCAGAAAGAGGTTTGACCTCAATTCGGTGCGCATACTTTGCCCTTGCTTTCTTCTAAATATCTCAATCATTTACTCATTTATCGTTAAGATTTATTTCGAATGCATTGCTTGTTCAATACCAAGTAATTTTCAATACTTGCAGCAAGAAAAAAGCACCAAGTGCTAGAGGGAATTGTAACTTAACACATGCAGTGTGCGAAGGAAAGTTCCTGAAACACTAACGGTTGTATTTTGGATACAACCACCAACTAGTTACTTTTCTTCAGGTCGAGCTAATTCTCCCAATTTAGATTCGGTTACTTAACTACGAACCCAAGACTACCCACCAAAGTTTGTAAACTTAACAAACATTTTCCTGTCCTTCTGTGACATTCACAAGCATCCTTATTCTTACACACATATACAGTATTTAATAGAGCTGTCATTCTAACAGATTTCAGACCATCAAAATCTTCTTTCGTACATGTTTAAGTACTTAAGGATCTTGATAATTAGTGGATTGGAAAAACGGGTGTGGCGAGAAAAAATTTTCACTTTAATATGTAGAGGCCTGGAATGAATAGGGAGCCGAAAATCCTAGAAAAATCAAGATGTTAATCAGTTAATTGCATGGTTTTGCCAAATAAATGAGCACATCATTCAATAAATTGCATCTCAACCTCCGATCAATGGCATTAACAGCTTCCAACAATAACAGCCTGTCCCCACAGGGAGTGTCTTTCCATTTATTTCTTTTCCTTTCAGTCATGTTGAATACGAGTCAACCGAAATCATAAATGAATTACAAGATATACAAGGTATTACCTATCACAGGAATGCTTTTACTTTTTTGAGATTGGTTAGCGAATTTTACCAAATAGGAAGGGGATGGAAAATGTGAAAATTAATAAGCGAGGGTAAAAATTATTCGAGACTTGAAAGAAGTTTTCATCATTTTGTTTATTGAAAGACTATTTGGAACTCAGATACTCGCAATTGATACATTAGGCAGCTTACACGATATAGTTTGTCGTTATGTACGTAACAGATCTTGCAATCTAACATGTTGTGTAGGGATTTCGAAGGAAAGTAGGATGAGTCGATTGCTTCCAAGTGCTACAAACCTTGATCTTGCAGTACCAAGCTGGTTTCGAATTGGTTCCCTTTTTGGTAATGTACTCCTTAAAGGTGATTGATCGATCTAGTATCACTCCCAGATACACTAGATGTTTTTCATGCTGGAGGATCTGTCCATTCCACGTTATGTTGAGTTTGTGATCAGCGAAGTGGTTCTTGAGGTGAAAGGGAGAGGTTTGTGTCTTCGTGGGGTTTGGCTTGGGATGGGTTTTCCTCTGGTAGGTTGACATCTGTTCATGAGCTGATTCCAGGATTTTTTCAGTTGATTGGAAATTGCGCTGCTGAGTTGTCAGGCACAGGTCATCTGCGTAAATAAACCTCTGGCAGTGGGAACCTCTGGGCTGGTCATTGATGAAGATGTTGAACAAGAAGGCGCCAAGACGCTGTCTTGTGGGAGACCGTTCTTCTGGAGATACCGTTTGCTTTTTTTTAGTTAAGTGTGACGTAAAGTCTCCTGTTCTCCAGCAAACTTCTCGGCATAGCTGGGTGTCCTGTGTGAGCTCGAAGATCTTGTGGATCATGGTTCTTTGTTGGATGATGTCGTTACTTGCAGTGAGCTCGAAGAACACGGCTCCTAAGGTAATTCGCTTTTCCTGATACCTATCTTCGATATGCTGCTTGAGTCTGAGCAATTGGTTGGCGTATGATCTCCCAGGACGGAATCCTGCCTGGTCACTGGTGAGGTTCTCCTCGATCAGGGGACTGAGTCGATGCAGTAAGATCCGTTTAAATAGCTTGCAGGTGATGCAGAGCAAGAAAATGGGCCTGTAGCTTTTTGGGGAGGCCGGTTCCTTGCCAGGCTTCAGTATTGCAACAATTTTTGCTCTTCTCAAGAGCTTCTGGATTTTGGCGTTGCTCAGACAGTTGTTGTACAACTTCAGAAGCCAGGTCTTAGCTCTGGCTTCAAGTTGCAACAGCATCTCCGTCCGCATGTCGTCAGAACCGGGGACTTTGCCGGTCTTGGCTTGTTTTAAGGCAACTTTCAGTTCATCTGTGCTTACAGGTCGAGTTGTGCAAGACAGGGGTGCATTCCAAGCTGAAGGAAAAAGTGTACACGAGGAATAACTGTATACGCCAGCTAACGAGCTGTAAGTGGAGTGCAGACCCCGCAACAGTGAGGGTATCTGTCCTTGCACTCTGCTTTTCAGCTGAAGAATGGGCATGCTTTATTTGGTCGCGGTCTGTCAAAAAACTCGATCCAGGACTAAACAAATAGCGGTGTATCGCTGTAGGGTGTGTAAAGTTCACTCCCATCGACAGCAACTATGGTCTAGTTGGAACTGCCACACTAGACATTCGCCGCAGTGTAGAGAGCATGGACCAGCACCGGAGACAGGAGACTGATAACAGGCATGCCCTATACCAACACAAACAGCCTAGAAAGCACCTTCCATCTCACAATAGTTTTCTAGATTCTGAAACCCCTCTCGATATGCTCAATTCGACGAAACAGGAGAACATGTGACGTGAGCGATGAGATGTCCTGGATGACAAGGGACCAACCTGGCAGTCGAGAGAAATCGAACCCACAGAAACCATAGCGTCTGGTAGCAGTGAGACATGGCCCACATAGAGAGCGCTTAACCGCCTACGAGTGGGACATGGCAGGTGCATGGCAGGTGCATGGCATCCAGAAAGTCTTGGGGTTTCACGACCCCAGACCTCTGCATATGCAGCCAAATTCAGACTGTGCAACATCTAATTAGCTGCCCAATCGCCCCAAACTGCCAACCAGAGGACCTCCACGAGCCGCACCAGCTGCTATCTACTCAAACAAACATTGCTCAAATTGTGATTGTTAAGGGTACGACGACGAAGAAGATGTTCCCCTTTAGGACTTTTTTAGATGATTTAAAAAGCAAATGTAAACAAATAAACAAATGTAAACAATTTTGTACCGTAAACATTGATTGGCCATTATGTTTAACAGCTCATCCTGATAATCACGATGAACATATTTTTTTGCTCCATCTTGACTAAACAATATATCCTTGATCCACGGATGATATTTACTGTGCAAAATCAACAATTGGGTCCAATTATTTTCTTTAGATGTCATCGTCACCACGAAGTGCTATATCCTGTCGAGCTAAATACTGTAAAGATTTCATTACAATAGTCAAATGCTGGCGCTCTCTCTCCCTCTTTTTAATGATCTCGGTACTAAACATTTTTTTCGCATTGCCACATTTAGGTACAACGGTTTCGTAAGTTAAAGCAGCAGTGTGGCACTAACTTTACTCATGTTCTTGGAAACACTTAGGGTCTTCTTTCCAGTTCCTGAACCCTGTTGAAAAATAAGCTAAACCTTTGTTATGCTCTGCGACTGAATTGGAATGGTGAATTGAACAATAAAAACATAAGACGCTGTCTGTCTAAATCGTAGCATAAACATTTATAGTCAGTAAACCACTGGTATTGACACCGACGTTCGCGTTTTCCAAAAATTGACATCGGAAATTCAAAAGACTTTCCCGGTCGAAACTGCACATTATTTACAGGGTTTACTTCAGTGCCATGTCTATTTACATTATATACAGTTGTGTTATTTTCCTCCACTCTGTCTTCAACGTTATTATTTACATTCCCTGGTTTCTTCACAGCCGAATCATAGGCTTCTTTTGGCTTAAACAAAAGATTGGATTTGTCTTTGCATCATATACATATACTGCGTCTTTCATTGATGAAAAGCCTGGTAAACAGTGGCCCATTTGTGTCTTTCACAGATATCCACCCGAAAGGAAGCAACAGATCAAGAAAAAGTGGGACAGAAAGCACGCAAGACACCATAGAATGCAAGACATACGTATCGCCCCTCCAGGGCCCTGCATGGGAAGGCCCTTCCTCTTAGGTTGGTCATCAGCCAAGGCTCAAGCATCTCGAGACCCCTGTCCTTAATGGCTATCATAAACTTATATTGAACGTCAAAATACTTGCTTCTCCGATTTCTTCTTTCTTTCTGACGATCAAACGACTCCTGAAGCTGCATAGTTTTTGTTTCCGGAAATCGAATGGCATCCCAAATCTCAATAACAAAAGGACACTCTTCTCCCTGCAAGAAAAGCAAATCCCACCACAGGCGTTATTTGTTAATTTGAATAAATAATTTGACAATGACGTGACTTTATTTTGTTGTTTCTTTTATCAAGTTTTTCAGTTTTATGTGAAAAACATATTTTATGTGACATGAGTAAGATTACACTCGAGGAAAACGTGGTGTGTCTAACCTCAGTTGAGTGTTCAACGAAATTCACTGCTGGGACATCACGTGATAAAATGAGTCCCGATAGCGCTGAACACGAAACAAAACCTTTACCGGAGTTGGAAATCGGGAATCGGGATACCCCTGTTTCTGCAGCGCAAAAAGTGAACGCTGGAGGGGGGCAAGGACAGGTTTCCTGATTACAGCAGAATAGGTGCGATGATTAAAAAGGCGAGCATTTTGTTAAGTAGCATGTCAAACGAAACACAAGAGCATAAACGTGATCAGAACGTGCTATTCTCCACACATATAATAATTAATGACAAAAGGAATGTTTTAGCGTAGGAAAAGCAAGAAAAAGTTATTTTTCTTCATTATTTACATTTTCCAGGCTTAAAAAATCATTACTTTGAAAAAGTGGTGGGGCAATGGCACTCCCCCCGCGCTTCCCGGATTGGCCGGCCCTGTATCAAATGAAAGAGCATATGTTCCTCCATAATCATTGTAAATATCTTGTTGAAAATTGAATTTTAAGTTGGTCAACTAATCCTAACAAAACGATGTCTGTGCCAGGATCGGCAATTGTGAGCATTATTTTTTCTCAATCATTGCTGACGTTCAAACATAAAAAGTCATATCTAAACAAGTAAAGAAGATACAGCAAACGAGCTTATACTATTTAAAGCAGGAATCTACGGGAAACAAAAATATATAAGTTTTAAAAGTATATCATTTACATAGATGCTCTTTCGTTTGATGTATAATTTACCTCAGGGTTGATTTTGAGAAAAACCTTTCACACTTGCCGATCATGGCACAGTCATCGTTTTGATAGGATTAGTTTTCCAACAATTCAATTTTGAACAAGATATTTACAATGTTTATAGATGAATAAATGCCCTTTCGTTTGATATATAATTTATTGGGGCAAAAAGTTTTTTTTGTAGGACAAAAGTCTACTTAATCTTTGGGGGGGGGGGTAATCGACAACAAGTACCAGGTAACCCAGTGGCCATAGTTTTCAGGACTATTTGCTCTGCCAATAAAGCTGTCAGCGCTGCATTCTCTACCAGACCTTGGCATTGACCCTGCACACTTACTTACCCCCTTTTAGATAGATTGACGAAGGTTTGTCCGGACTGCAATGGAAATTTTTGTGTCTCATTGACGTGTGTCCACAGAGAATATCACGTGAGTCTGAAACGCTGATAAGGTACTTTTTCGCTTATCCAGATAGTGATATGACATGGCATGGTGTCCTTCTTCATTAAAAATTCGGAGAAGCTTGATGAATTTTGTCATTTTTGGGAGCCCCAAACACCTCCCTCAGAACCGGGGCTGGATTTTAGACATTGTTATTGTAAAAAATCGAAGGTCATGCAAGTATCGAACGCGAAAGAAACACAAAGAATGAAATCGCATTTCTTTATTGTATTTGCTTATCTAGCTGTGTCAATAACAAGGATCTCCCCGCTTTTCAATAATGTCTGACTTTTTCAGCCATTCAAAGTTGACAAAGACAAACTTAGTCAAAAATCATTCATGTAGAAAATCAATGGTTGATGTGACAACAGCTAAGCTGATTGCCTGAGATATCGAGAATGACTCGTTAAAAATATTGTACTCCATTGATGATATAGATATTTTTTGACTAAATACTGGAAGGCTAGTTTGGCAACAAGCAGTAGCAGTGTTAGTTGCCAAAAATGCCGAAGGAAATTGGATTGACTTGTCTGTTGATTTTTTTTGTTCACGTATACATATTTCTAAGCGCAGTTGTTTATCAAGTGTTGGAAGGAAATGGCGAAGTCAAAGCGCGACATTTTCATACCGAATTGTATTTAACAAAAGCATTAAAGAACTGGTCACCAAAACTACAAGATACCAAGAGCAAGGAATTCCGCCAATTCTATTCTGAATACCATAAGGCAGTGGAACAAGACCAAAAGATGGATAACATGAGAGCGTTTCAAAGCTTGTCAAAGTCGTATTTGTTTGCATTGACTTCTATTACAACAGTAGGTAAGTATTTTCTTTTGTTTTTGAATTGAATTTTTCAGTTTCTAGCAAAACCAGAATTGAAGATGAATAATTTTTCGCTAAAGAAACCCCAATTTCTATAAACAAAGAACATAGACTTCCCTTTGTGGTTATCTTTCAAAATGTGACTACATTAGATTTTAAATATTACATCTGAAAAGGAGTAGGATTAGTGCTTACAAATTTCTTACGAAATTTGCATACACTTATAGCCTTAACACCTAGATTATATCTAAAAGATTTAATTTTGAATATTTAACCAATACACCCCTTGATGAGTAAGTAATACCACTCAGAAAGCGAGATGTCGAGATGCAGTTTGGTCTTTTGACTCTTCTCGCTATATTATATTTGTGTATATGTATGTATATATACGTACTTACATACAGACTACACACATATACATTACATGTGTGTATCAATGCCTGTGTGTTTGTTTTCGTGCAAAAGAAGCTCAGGGTTTATTGGTCAAGTAAAATTTTAAAGTTCGGGTCATAATACAAAAACCAAGGGCCATCTTTTCCATGAAACACCAAAAGGTGGGAGTTAACAATATGTCAAAGGACATGGTGCAAGTTGAATTTAACTATACTTCACAAAGAAAAATCTCAAGCAGCATTTTTAAAGGTAATTCATTAAAACTCCAATGATTAAGTATTAAAATTATATTTACAATATTTTTGTATGACTTACATACAATGAAACTTAGATAAAATGAATTTCGAGGGAGCTGTTGAGAGACGAGAGGAAGGAAGGCATGGGAGAAAATTATTTTGGTTGTGACAGAAAATTCGTTGTATCAGAGCGCGTGGTCTCAACTGTATGTTATATTAATTTTAACTGTTATTATTTTACAGTGGTGTAATATTTCTTTGAATCTTTACATTACTTAAAGCAAGTTCATAAAGTGCCTCAGCACAGAACTTGAGTGTTTTAACCACTTCCTTTAACCTGTTTTCTGTTTAACAACAAATGACATTCAAAGATATAGATATTGGCTTTGGGTATGGCTCCTTCCCTCTCCCACCAAGGAAACTTTTGTCTGCATGTAAGTTACTAGTTGCTTCTGGAAAATTATGAAAATAGCTTTAAGGCCAGGTAGCAAAAGGAGGCAAGACTGACGAGAGATTTGGGCATGTGATCAGAAGGGAAGAGAACTATATCTGGAGGATAATGTTAAACATGAATCTGCCAGGGAGGAGGAAGAGAGGAAGACCAAGGAGACGCTACATGGATGTAATGAAAGAGGACATAAGGGGGGAGTGAGAAGGAAGATGCAGCAAATGAAGGCGTATGGTGGCGACTCCTAACAGGGAGCAGCCGTTAGGAGAAGAAGAAAGAAGAAGAATCAAATAACACTTTAGTATAAAATTGAGGCTAGTATTTTAGGGGGAGGGCTAGTGTTTAGGAAGGTCAAATCATATTTACTTGTTCAAATTTTTTCCAATACAGTCAATGTAAAGGGTAAAGGATAACCTAAGTCCAAGTGATACAAAATCTCGGCAAGAGAGCAGACATAAACTTACACCCATGTTCCAATGTTATTTTGTATTATTGTTATTTTAATGCCTTCCCCCAGTTCCTGGGTTCGGATAATGCCCTTCGGAAGACGGGTGAGGAATTTATTGGCCGGATTGCACCTGACAAACCAATGTATTTTTTTCTTTTTGTAATGTGCCAAAGGTTTTCCCCCTTTGGAAATCGAAACCGGAATCTCTTGGTTACCCAGCTGCATTATCCACCAAGCCCCGGTTCCTTAAACCATGCCGCAATAATATAAATAATAGGGATTTTTTTTATGCAAGAGCTTGTTAGGTAGTGAATGGATTTGGGATTAGGGGAGAGGGAGGTCTTTCTTGTCGTTTAATGCAGAGCTAATCCTTTCCGAAAAAAGATTGAAAAAATTCAGCACTTTGAATAAACCCCAGGGAAACTGAGAAGAAAATGTAGAGCTGAGAAAAGTGTAGATGATGTGGGTAGAATTGTGTACCATCATTAGGTTTTTATAGGCAATTTGGATGTTAAAAAGATAATTTATGTACTTATGAATCTTTAACGTTTTCCCATGTGAAAGTACATGTGAAACTGACGCAAATCTATTTTCAACCAGCTGCCCGTAAAACTTAAAAAAAATCTTCTCACATGGAATCAGTACCAGTCTCCAAACAGTTATTTGTTTTTCCGACCGAATGTCTTTTCCACGTTTTAAATGCAGGTGAATAAACAACATGAAATAATTGTTCACAGTTTTATTGTGTGTTCGTAATGAAATATAAATATTAACAAAAAGCTGTCAGTAAGATCTTAAAAATGCGTTCAAGCATTCGATTGCAAAATATTAAAGTGACCGTCGTCATCCGGTTTTTTTTTGTGAGCTTACAATAATATTTAGAGATATAATCACTGTGATTTAATTTTTTTTATCTCTATTTTTACTTTTTGAAATTGATTAGCTCAGGTTTTAGGGATATATTTCACGAGATAACGGATTCGAATATCGACTGATCTAATTTAATCGAAGTCAAAACAAGATGGTTAAAATGCATTCAAGAATGATAAAGAGTGAATATTTGGTTATATTTTTTCTTGATTTGAGAAACATTTTTCAAATGCTATTCCCCATTTAGTCACTACAAACACTCCACTTCTGTCAGGTCCCTGTTCAGTAAACACCCCACCTTCACATGCCCTTTTTCTTTTGACACCCCATTCGATATAACTTTTGCCACCCCATTCGATATAACTTTTGCCACATTCCACAGCCTATCATTTTCACCCGTCGCCAATAAACGCTCCGCTTTTTTGAGCGCGCTACCCATTAAACGCACACCACCTTTATATGCCTTTCCCCTTCCAATTCCCCTTTCGATGGAACACCACTTTCCATTTAACTTCTGACACTTTTTACCCGTCTCCATTTAATGTCTGCTTCATTCAACGCTCTCCTCTCTTTTAACACCCTCCATTTATCGCCTCTCCCACATCTCTTTCTTCNCTTTTGACACCCCATTCGATATAACTTTTGCCACATTCCACAGCCTATCATTTTCACCCGTCGCCAATAAACGCTCCGCTTTTTTGAGCGCGCTACCCATTAAACGCACCCCACCTTTATATGCCTTTCCCCTTCCAATTCCCCTTTCGATGGAACACCACTTTCCATTTAACTTCTGACACTTTTTACCCGTCTCCATTTAATGTCTGCTTCATTCAACGCTCTCCTCTCTTTTAACACCCTCCATTTATCGCCTCTCCCACATCTCTTTCTTCCTCTTCCATCCATCACTTTTATTACTAAATTGTAAATTCTCACTCATGTGTTTGTATAAAATTGTATTGCTGTTAATGTCATATTTCTAAGATCTATAAGCGCCATTATAAACACAAACGGTGCCATTCAGAGGGACTTTGTTGTGGCAGTTAGAAATGTCTGTATGCCCATTTCTCTTGTGTTGAAAGTGTTGTCACTTCCCACTTTACCATTTAGGTTTCAATAGTCCTTTTCCTACTTCGGACGATTTGTAATTTAAAAGAACAGTATGATGAATATGTTGGCTTGATTTGATTCTAGTTGGTCCTTTATTAACGTACTGTTGATCGGGTGCCATTCCAATAGGCATCTTCAGGACTACAATCACGTATTCATGATAATGGTCATAATCCCTCTCTGAGAAAAGCACTGTTTTTTCAGTAATAATCTTTACTCTGTTGCTTCTTGTCCACCAGCTTTCACTGATTCCCAGGGTGTAAATGTTGTATCGTTGCATTTCAGGAAGTACTTAAGAAAGTCTGTGAGTGTTGTACATTGTTCAAACGTTACGAAAGCCAATATTTATTTTGATTTTTGTCATGTTCAGAGGATCCATTGTGTCAGTAGCGTCCGCGCGTCTTTGCCTACTCTTTGTTATAGAAAACTCAGATTGAAACTAAGGAGTCCTCCCTGCAATAATTTTAGTGTTGCCTTCGTTTATGTTTCTGTATGGTTTGTTAGCCAAATGCCTAACCCACAACCTGGAGGACCAGGGTTTAGCCTCAGTCTGGCTAAAAGGCACGGAAGCTTACACAAGGCCTTGTCCGTGATGGAGCATACTTTGAACTGTTGGCACCATTTTATCAGAAAGAGAAACTTGGAGGAAAAATATGAGAAACAATATCTCAAATGAATCCAACAGTATTATAAGGATTTTTTGCCCAGTATTATATACATACAAATATATATATATATATATATAATATATATATAATATATATATAATATATATATAATATATATATAATATATATATAATATATATATATAATATATATATATATACACCTTTCTTCTNTTGTTAGCCAAATGCCTAACCCACAACCTGGAGGACCAGGGTTTAGCCTCAGTCTGGCTAAAAGGCACGGAAGCTTACACAAGGCCTTGTCCGTGATGGAGCATACTTTGAACTGTTGGCACCATTTTATCAGAAAGAGAAACTTGGAGGAAAAATATGAGAAACAATATCTCAAATGAATCCAACAGTATTATAAGGATTTTTTGCCCAGTATTATATACATACAAATATATATATATATATATAATATATATAATATATATAATATATATATATATATAATATATATATATACACCTTTCTTCTCCATATGACAAAAAAGTTGATTTTTTAAGGCTAGTACTCGTATTAGCTTTCAATTTTAATAATTCGTGCTGTATTTATTTTCTGTATACGTCATTGTTTTCTTTTTTTGCTGGTTTTTGGTGGAATTTTGACATTAAATTCTTTTTATGTACATAAATGTTTATCACATTTACTATTGGCGGTTCCTTTTAACGTTCCCCAAAGCAGTTTCTTTTTTAGATTTTGATTGGTATCCTTTTTGAAATAGGTTTGACGTTTTTATCTTCAGCTTAGATATTTAAGTTAAATCTGTTTGTAATTTTTTCGTAATCCTATCTCGTTTTCTGAAACAGGAAACAGCGGGATGACTGTAAGTACTGCCGGTGGAAAGTCATTTTATTTGGCCTCAATAATAACAGGTATTTTACTCTACGCCTGCATGTTACATAGGATATCAATACCCGTGTTGGAGACCATGCGGTATGCAGCAACACAAATCTGTTGGCATTTTGACGCGTTGGGAAGATATCACAAGAATCCACTACCAAAGCTCACTGTAACTGTTCTTTTGAATATTTTCCTATTACTGTCAATATTAATTTTTGCTGTTGGTGGTATATTTTCAGGCCATTCCTATCTTTTTGGTATTTTTGTAACATATGATTCAGTTCTGACGGTAGGAAATGAAAAATGGCTACCTTTGTTAGCAGATTGGAGCGAAACAACGTTCGTCCTTTCATTGTCGTTGTTTCTTATCGTGGAGCTTTCTATTGTTTACGCAACCATTGTGGCGTCGCTGGACTCTGCAGCCGACAAAGAGTGTCGCCAGCTTCTACTTCGTTTATGGAACAGATCAAGTCATGGTGAATATGAGCCACTTAACCAAGACGATAACTACGAAATTATAAGCACAGAACAAAAAGCTGATGAATCAGCACCTCTTACTATTTTTACCGACGTGGAGAGAAAAGCAGATGTAGAGAAAGGCAGCAAAGAAGAACTTGCTGACACGCAGCCAAATACCTTTCCAGAAAAACAGACAGAAATGGAGATCGACAACTCTAGCAAGTTAAAAAATATTGCAAACCAAAAAGAAGTACTGGATGAAGAGCAACCAGCAGTTTCCCTTTCACAACCTACCCAAACGTGGGAAAAAAATAATGACCCTATTGCAAAAGAAGAACATAACCTACCATTGACAGCAAGTGAGTCCATAAGTTTATCTCCAGAAATCCCGGTGGGAACCGAAGCCCCCATGTCGGGAGTTTTACCCAACGCTCCCAACGAAATAGAAGTAAAACCGTTAGACGAAGTTGAAGGGGAAAAAGACGACATTGGTAATTATTACGAAGTATATCGCCCTGAATATGAAACACTTTCCGTACCATCCAGGAAGTCCTCTTCCAATGGTTCGGACTATTCGAACTTGAGCGTTTCGGATTATGAAAAAAGTTTAGATGCAGAACTACAGAAAAGTAAAGATTTTTCAGGAACTACTGTATCAAATAAGTAGTGTAGTTAGTTATTGTTTGGTATTAGTTGGTGCTCCAGAAAATGCGTGGTACAAGTGATGCAACACAGAAATTATTTAGAACAACTAACAAAGATATTTAAAGAAGATGGGTTCTTTTCTATTACGTTTTTGCGGTCAACAGTGAAAGCTGAGATTAAGAATGGTGTTCACGATGACTGGAGAAATATACACAACAGACTGTAAATTTCACAAATTTTTCAGAATAATCTTAAGGTTAAGTACGCTTGTTTAATTTTTAGAATTTTAAACACGTTATCAGGCCTGTCTATATCACAGAACGTTAGACATTCATGTATTGATCTCATCGGATGTAATAGATGTAATAATATGCTAATGATATATGTATGTAATATGCTAATAAAATATGTATGTAATATGCTAGGTATACAAATATTAATCTGAGGATTTTTATTTCGAATGTATACAATTAGCTGTACTTAATATTGAGCACAGTTTACCTGAAAAAGCAATCAACTACTCTGTGTGTTGATCGTCAAATTCTTTTATTATGGTAAAAAATCTTGTAGGAACCACCTACATTCAAAGACTAACCATGAAAGCATGTATGCTGTTCGCTTCAAGTAGTATTGCAGTTACTATTAATAGAATTTGAAGAGTCTGGCCTCGTGGTACATTGATTTCATGCACCAGATGTAAAGAATCTTGTCAGCATTCTAGTGTATGTAGTGTGCCTATTCATCAGATTTTTGACCCCCCCCCCCATGTAATTCTTTAGCAAGATCGCCGTCGTGATAGCCAAAGAATCATGTATAGAATTAAATATATATAATATATATAACATTTTTACTATATATCACTATATTTGTATTTGCTCCTCCACTATCGTGTTGTTGAGCATTCTTGAGATTGATCAAGATGCGCTAAACTACATGATGTTCACTGCTGCCGTACCCAAATTACAATCTCTAAGCTCTGAATTTGCGCATGCCCAGCACTGTCCCATATGATTGGTTTAATGGCATCAGGTATAAAATGAACACATTCAGATGTTCCAGGCTCCACTGATGACAAGATGAACGGCCAAACACGTGTCTGCAGATTAAAGCTTTATTTCGTAGGCTTTTTGGTTAAGATATTTGAGGTGTAAGGATCTTTAGTATCATTCATTCTTTTCCCTTAGACCGTAAAATGCGTGTCACACTGCATGAAATAATGGAGTTGTTCAATCTAACATTGCGTAACGCGTTTGGTTCTGAAAGCAGGTAACAAATATTAGTGCTTTCTCTCTCACACACAACCCACTGTAGAGTGTTGGGGACAACTTCCAATTTTTTTCTTTGTTACGCGAATCGTATTTAGCCAATAGGAAATAATACCCCATGAAATTAGCGGGTAGAAAATTAAGGCGAAGTGAACGAAATATTTTTATTTTCTTGTAAACGTAACGCGAATTAAGGAATGAATTTACAAACTGTATTAAAGTGACGCGATTTCAGACGGTTGCAATATTTTTCTATTAACAACAATATCAACAATAGGTACAAAAACCACAGTTATTTATAGAGAATCAGGCTTATAGCTGCCGGAGAAACTGTTGGGAGAGGAAGACCATCCGTAATCCCAGATGCTTCGCAGCCGCAAGAGATAAATTGCCCTTCATCTGTTTATGAAATGTTATGTTCATTTACGATGGTTGTTGCATGCCACGGCTGCAAGGATTCAGAAAACGTGAAGTCGGCCTTGGTGTTTGTCACATTCCTAGTTGGATCACCCAGAAGAGCTTCTGTAAAACACGTGGCAAAATAATCGCTGAACTCGCGCGGTTCCATCTTTTTGACTGTTAATGTAGTAGTCAAGTCTAAGAGCTTGAGAAGATGTGTTTCGGTACAAATACCACTTTGATGTCTAAACCCTCAAGTTCTAATTTAACAGTTTCCGTAAACTGAGCCTTGAAAGCACCCCAAAAAAGACACGATTGCTTATCTTCGGGCAGTCCCAACTTTTCCTTTCTTCTGCAAATGCCTCGTTAATGGTATCATATTCCTTGAACAAAACTAGAGAGTTTTCCATAAAAGGCAGAACTGTCTTCTATTCTCTATCTGTCGAACATTTGGTAAAATATTTAAAATTTTTCGACGTTTTGTTGTCACTTTGACTTAAGACGGAAACGAAATGATGCTTCAAAAATAAAACTTCAGAATTCGAAAAAGCAAAGACGTCTAATTTGAACGTAAATCAGACGTCTGGCTTTTTCAAACGCAGGCTTTTTAACAAAATAGTGAAACTAAATTATACTGCATACGTGAATGATAAACGACAACAAGATGTTGAGTGACACTGTTGTAACAATTGAAAACATAAGCTTTCTTTTCTTATGTAGATCTGGTGGCTACCACGAGTATAGGAGGATATGGAAAGCATATGTAGGACAGAGGATACGGTTTTCACCAGAGAATAATAGCAACGACAGGTTTGCTATCTCTGGCTCCGTTAAAATTCCTGGTAAAATAAAACATGTTTTTGGACACATTCCTCGGGAATTGAGCAGATACATCTAGTATGCCTATGAACTAGGAGCAAGCATATCTGTAACGATTATACGACAAAACAGCTACCACCAAAATAGCTACCCTAAAACAGCTACCGGGACAACATATGAAATGCTTAGTCAAGTTTGAAATTGTCAATATTAACGTGAACATTTGTTATGCATATAGCTGTAATTACATTCCCTGTACGCAAGTATGTGCTCATGAATGGACTCGTACATGCAAATCACACTGCATACTTAGTGGTAACAAGGGACATGCCGTACGGCGGCAGTTCAGAGAAGTCCCAAAAAGCTGCAACAGTAGCGATCGATATACATCGGTAGCTGAAATATCGGTGCCGGTACCGCTTTTGTTCTAGTAGCGGATAGTAGCAGTAGCTATTTTGTCCCAGTAGCAGAGAAGACCAGTAGCTATTTTGTCGGTAGCTATTTTTTCCCAGTAGCATCTGGAACAGTAACAAAGAAATAAAAAACCATCGCCGTTGTATTAGGGTGGTCTAGAAATCTCCATCGAAGTTGACCTCCAGTGGTCTGACGAGAAATCTATGAAAGTTTTAAGAGAAAGTAATAAGTGTTGGATACTTCTCGGAAGAAGAGAACTAAAAGAATGAATTGAAAACTATCAAAAAGGCATTAGAAACTATCGGTGGAAACATGGTAGATGATCAAGACGACAACGAAGCCGTCGAAGTGATAGTAGAATCTACAAACACTATTGTAAAGAATGGTGAAGTGGCAGTTACAACAGCTGAAATGCAATCAGAATAGCGTAAATAGCTAGAATATGCAATGGCAGAGTTTTTCTTTGAAAAATAAGGCATACAAAAAGTTTCATAAAATTAACGTATGTTAAATTAACGCGAATTTTCAAAAGTGGGGCTTTAATTTTCTAGGGAGTTAATTTCCTATCATAAAGTATTTCCAAAATCCATAATTAAACGTTCAATTTTCCTTACAAATCTACTTTTCTGTCTTTCTATGAGCAACACATTACATGCTAGCAATATTAATAAACAAATTTCCTATACAGACATGCTTAAAGTTATAAATCACCTAGCACCTGAATAATTCTACAATATGAATAATTAAGCGCGTGCATTATGAGTGCATTAACCGTTGTAGTAGCAAAGAAAACAATTTTCCTTACAAATCTACTTTTCTGTCTTTCTATGAGCAACACATTACATGCTAGCAATATTAATAAACAAATTTCCTATACAGACATGCTTAAAGTTATAAATCACCTAGCACCTGAATAATTCTACAATATGAATAATTAAGCGCGTGCATTATGAGTGCATTAACCGTTGTAGTAGCAAAGAAAAATCAAATTGATATAGCAAAGAAAACAATCATAATTAAAATTATTACAAAATTTTTTCATTCATAGTTAGGTCAAAACCCACAAGTTTGCTTTGAAAAGTTGGTACAAATATTCTATAACTTAAATTTACAGAAATCACAGGGTTACAAATTACATCACATTCCCTTTCATATCTTTGGATTTGAAATCAGTTGCCCCATGGAGCACCACAAAAGAAATTAACTCTTCAATGACTTGGTTACTGTATTTAACACGTGTTATTAAGTCGAATTTATGTAACCGATGTATGGCTTGAGTTAATATTGTACAACTATTTACAGAAAAGCTCGAATAAACTCCCAGATCGGCTGTTACCAACTGGAGCTAACTGTATTAGCATTGATTAAAAAGTGAAGTTACAAATACTCATGTACAAATATAGTTTAATTCAATTTTATTCTATTGAAACCATAATAATTACAAATTAATACTACAATTTAGAAATAACGTTACAGCTTGGGATACCTAAAGAAACCCAAGGGAGCTATCGAACCAAGTAAACGATCTTATTTCTTTACCCTGGTCTGTATGTAATTCACAATTCATTTCTTCTTGTTAAATGGATGACATCGCATTTAACAAATACTCTAATTGCTGCTAGCTCTAATGAACTCCCGAATGGGTTATTATCTGGCTAGCTTACTTGCAATGGCATTAATTAAAATGTTAGGTCAAACGCGGAAGTATAAATATAATTCAATAATGGATTAAATTTTATTTAGGTAAAAAAACCCAACAATTCAATAATTTAAAATATACATCTTGTGACAATTCCCCATGGGATGGGAGCTATCGAGCTTAAAAACATGTTTCGGATTTCATTTACTTGAGTGAAAGATAAAAGTAAATATAATGCATAACTTGCCAATTAACAGACAATTATATATATAGGTAGATAAATAAATAGATGGATAGATAGACAGATAGATAGATTGATAGATAGATAGATAGATAGATAGATAGATGGATAGATACATAGATGGATACATAGATAGATAGATAGATAGATAGATAGATAGATACATACATACATACATACATACATACATACATACATAGATACATAGATAGATAGATACAAAGATAGATAGATAGATACATAGATAGATACATAGATAGATAGATAGATAGGTAGATACATACATACATACATACATACATACATACATACATACATACATACATAAATNAACAGACAATTATATATATAGGTAGATAAATAAATAGATGGATAGATAGACAGATAGATAGATTGATAGATAGATAGATAGATAGATAGATAGATGGATAGATACATAGATGGATACATAGATAGATAGATAGATAGATACATACATACATACATACATACATACATACATAGATACATAGATAGATAGATACAAAGATAGATAGATAGATACATAGATAGATACATAGATAGATAGATAGATAGATAGATAGATAGATAGATAGGTAGATACATACATACATACATACATAGTTATTTGAATGTGTAATTATGCTGTTCTGGTAAGAAGCACAGAATAAACTTTGACGCCTTACATACTTTGGCTCTTTCAAATCCGATGTTGACGTTCTCTCCCAAGGCAAGTCAAACAAAAGGTACTTAATGGTGCATTTTCGATGATGAATATCCTGTGGCAAAGAAAACTGAATAGAACAATTCTCACCAAGCAGCAATGTCAGGTTTCGAATTACCGTATCGTGATTCGGGAAATACGATACATATTTATTTTTTCACGACACTATGTTGTGATGGAGAAGTGAAAATTACGATACCAAAAATGTTTTTTATCAAAACTATCGATATATTTTTAAGAATACGAAAAAGTAAACGTTGATCGAATTGTACTCTCATAAAAATGGTTGAAAAGCATCGCTAAGCTTTGTTATTATGTGTTTTTTTCGTTTTTGTAAATCTTTGAGAAATTGTTTATAAAAGACAGATGACTTCTACACGTTTTTAGGTAATTATTCAAGCTTAAGATGGAAGTAGGCAGGGTATTTAAATCCCTTGCCTGGTAAAATCTTCCCGATGCACTTCTCATAAGTTAATCCGAACCCTGAACGTAGCACTAATGTGTTATAGTGATGTGACGTTCACTTCCTAGAACGTTTCCGAAGTAACTCTTAAACCCTCTCAAGTTCAGTTAACTTGAATAAAAATAAATGTCATGACAAAACAAGATAGCTGTTCGCACATGAATGAGTGAATCAATTATACTAGTTATGACAGATCTACTTCCAGTCAAGTGCCTTGATGGAATTGAATTACTTATTCTTGTGACCATCCTTTGAAATAGTGTCCTTCTTCCATCTTTGGGAAGTTTATCATACGGTGCAACACAGGTATTGTGCAAGCTTGAACTATCCAGGGGGATAAACGAATGGCAATATTGTTAATGAAAAGGAGATATCTTTTAGGTAAACCATGACTTGTTTATGGAATAATTCCGAAAAAATTAAGAATATGGAAAAAACAGATATTAAAAATTATGTGCCCAATTTGCTTGCAGCAAGAGACGTTTTTACATTGATGCCGTAATCCTGAGGGTATGTATGAGAAATGCTCATTAAGACTGTAAAGTATTGATTATTATCATCATCACCATTATTAATAGTTTTAGTCGTGGTATTATGTAGTAGTAGTAATAGTAGTAGTAGTAGTAGTAGTAGTAGTAGTAGAAATAGTAATAGTGGTAGTAGTAGTAGTAATAGTGGTGGTAGTAGTAGTAATAGTAATAGTGGTAGTAGTAGTAGCAATAGTAATAGTGGTAGTAGCAATAGTAATAGTGGTAGTAGTAGTAATAGTGGTAGTAGTAGTAATAGTGGTAGTAGTAGTAATAATAGTAATAGTGGTAGTAGTAATAGAGGTAGTAGTAGCAATAGTAACAGTGGTAGTAGTAGTAATAGTGGTAGTAGTAGTAGTAGTAGTAGTAGTAGTAGAAATAGTAATAGTGGTAGTAGTAGTAATAGTGGTAGTAGTAGTAATAGTAATAGTGGTAGTAGTAGTAGCAATAGTAATAGTGGTAGTAGTAGTAATAGGGGTAGTAGTAGTAGTAGTAGTAATAGTGGTAGTAGTAGTAATAATAGTAATAGTGGTAGTAGTAATAGTGGTAGTAGTAGTAGTTGTAGTAGTAGCAATAGTAACTGGTAGCAGTAGTAATAGTGGTAGTAGTTCGCAGTATCAATCCTTGGTGCATGGCAAGAAAGCCAATAGAGAAAGAAGAAGAAAGTTGAAACCTCTAGTGATTAGGATCGGAAGTAAAAAGACACTTTCCTTCAATAGATTTTCTACACCTGATAAAAATAATATTTCAAATAAGATAGTGATTATATTAGATATTAAAGATGGTGCTTGTTACTTGGCTCGATTAAGCAAAGTAGTTTTACGTCATACTCAGGACGAAAAGACAGCTCATCTCCTATTTGTCCCCCAATTGCTTTTTATTTCAGTTAAACGATAGTGTGAACTTATTTTGGCTGAAGATGAAGATTTGACAAAATGAAGAAAAACAATCAGGTGCATACCGTACCCCATTGTATTTTTTTATTTAGATTTGGATACAAACATCGTCAAGAAGCGTGTTAACTGGTAAAGTACTAGTGGCCTCTGTCAATTACGAACAGGCTTACTCCACGAGAGGAAGATATTTTTAATACGTGATAAAAGTTCTTTGAAGTAAATTTTCCCACATTTTTAATTGTATTTAAAAATTTTAATGATAGAGTACATGCCAAATTGCAACTGTCATAGCCTTTAAAGGATACAGACACAAGTTTTTCCCGTCTATTTATAGATTACAGTTTTGATCATTAATAGTTGATTCTTGTTAAAATAAACGGCCAATTTAGTTCAAAATCCACTTCGCAATCTTGTTGGAGATGATTTGTTTAGTTCTCTTCAGTCCCTTTCTCACAGAAGAGACGTTGCTAGTCTTTCTCTACTCTATCGGTATTTCCATGGTAAGTGCTCGACTGAGCTTCAATCCCCAGTTCCTCCTCGTAAAACTTTTACAGTAAGAACGTGTCTTTGCTACCACTACTGCAAAGAATTTTCCTTTCTTGCTCCATGTGCCTAACATCAAACGAAATTTCCATGAAAAGTGTTTTTCCAAGAACCTCCAATCTGTGGAACACTTTGCCACAAGATTGCTTCCCGGAGGACTACAACATGGACATCTTCAAATCAATTGTCAATTAACACTTGTCAAAACCTTCCTTACAAGTCATCAAATTTTATTCATTCAGTTATATCTTTCGTCCTTTTCATAATACTTATCATCATCCACCTGTCAGTCTACATCCATCTCATTAACCCTCATCCTCGAGTGGCTTTTAGCCTTGATGTGTGGTGACTCTCTAGTACATAAAAACAACATTTCTTGCATAGGCATTTAGGGTAAAGCCAGAGACAGTCTGTTAAGGGAGAGGTTGAGGATGTGGGGGAAGAGTAGTAATGCACTTTCTTCAAGGGCTTCATGATTGACGTCGAGCTAGAGTAGCGTAAGTCATCAAGTATACGACATAAAAGCCATATCATATCGTCACGAGTTAAATAGGGGCTGCAAATGAAAACATCACAATAGTACCAGAAAATTAATTTCCTTTTATTGCTCATTTACTTTGTCTTCAGTATTTCGCTCATTTTTTAGGAAGAAACTGCATGGTCCTCGGTTGTGCACTAATGCAAAAACGGAATTGAGATTTACAAGATTCTGATATTAATTGGATACTGCGGTAGGTGCAAATGCAAACATCGTGTAATGGGGGGTGGGGTGGGGTGAATTCACGTTCTTGGTGTGTATACACAACCAGAATAATATCGTATCGTTGAAAGGTTTGTGCTCGTGAATCTTACTGAATCATCTCATGTAATGGAGGTGTTGCCACTGTGTTTTGAGAGTGTGCTAAGTCAGCAATACCAATAAGTACAATATACAACAACACTAAAGCGTTTTTTATTCTCAATGATTAAACTGAGAAAAAATCTTTCGAAATCAAAGCTTTTATTGAATATTAGTTTCATGGTAAAAAACTATTAGTTAGTAAGACAAGGAGAATACATGAATCGTGTACCTGTAAAACGTAAGGCAAAGATGTGATAAATGGAAAATCGTATTGAAACCACGTTCTATTTTTTAAACAACGTTCCTGGTGCTACTACAAAGACAACACCGCTAAAATGACAAAATCTTTATTTGTTTTATTCTCGCTTTTTCTCCACTTACTGACAGTGTAAAAGACTTCTCCAATAACAAGTATAGTCTTGATGACGATTCTTAACATTCTTAAAAGTAATTGCACATAGGAATTTAGTTACTGGTATTATTATATTCTCTCAAAATTCAGTTGGTCTTTTTCAGTCCATTATCACAATGGGTGTGGAAAACGATTCCTGGGACAAGAGAAAAAGATAATTATTGCGCTGATGGCTCAATCAATAAATACTGGGAGCTTAAAGAAACAATTTTAGAAACCAGACCAACCAGACCATAAGATCCACTCATTTCACTTTCACTTTCACTTCAGCAGCCAACAAATAAACAATCGAACCCTGGGTTAGCATCAGCTGGAAGTAATAATAAGTAATGGGGCCACAGCAATCTGGATGTGGTGTTTGACTGTTTGGCACCCAATACTAGAAAATGTAATGGTGAGAATATCAAGTTCTCCTTTCAGCTGTTATCAGCAACTGGTCAAAGAGCAAGAGTTGTGCAAGCCGGTATGAAAAGTTACCAGGGGGAATCACATATGCAAATTCTTTCACTGTGGCGAGGTATCTACGAGCGTGACCATAATTCATGCATTCGTCTATGGTTATATATATATATATATATATATATATATATACATATATATTATATACATATATAACTTATGAATACATTATATATACCCCAAATATAATTATTATATATATTGTATGAAAGTATGTATATATCAATGTGTCCACTTTCTGTGATCAGGCAAGCAATATAAAAGTATGAATGGTTATCTACACCAGAGAAAGAAGATATTCAAGATAACAATGTTACATGAGAGAGAGAGAATCCCACAGAGTGTAGGTAAAAAACTATTACAATGGGTAATGAATTTGGAGAGGGTAGGATAACTGAAAAAGGTAGAGAAAGTAAAGCGAATATAGAAAGTTGTAATCGGAGTGGTGAAGATCGGACAAATTGTTAAAAATAATCACCGAAGAAGATAAATGTTGCGTGCACAAATGGAAGGAAGTTGACAGAAAGATCTTGAGTGAATGGACATCAAAGTAAATACCATCTTATCTCGCATCACGGCAGAGAACGCAATGATAACTGATACACTGGCAATTATCAGGTAGAATGTAAACGTAGACCAAGGTAGAGTTAATAAAGAAATAAATAATATGAACAAGGATCATATTCGATGCAGGGTTTAGTGTGATATTTTGGAGTTATATCTGGTAAGTAAAGATAAATCAAAGTAAAGCAGCAGCTTGGTTGAAGGATGTCAGGTCAGGATTTAAGCAGACAGATTTATAGATCTAAGTTGATATGGTAAAAATGCAGCTAATTAAAATACCGAACTGGGAATTCGCTGGTCGCGATGGGATACAGTTTTGGGATAAAGAAGTTGACACCATTACATGGTACAATTGCCAACCAGCTGAATGAACCGATTAATGGAAAAGCAAAAATTCTTATTAGATGTGGGACGGGAAAACTGTACTTTTTTTACAAGACAATAGGAACAAAATGTACCAGAAAATTTAAGCCCTCTTTCCTCTTTGCTACTCAGGTGAAAGCTCCTGACTGAATATTGGTATAGTGACTGTACAAGTGAAAGGATACTAAGGGAAGGTATTTAACAGAACAAAAAAGGACACGAGAAAGGTAGATTACACACAAGGATTAGTTGTTTATTGGGAAGACGATCCTCTGTGATTTAAGAAATATAAAGAAACAAATCTGGGAATGGGCTGGATTGAGTATATAATGATTCATAATCTGGTGCCAAATTATGGACATGAGGAATTAGGGAGATATCCAGAATGTTATACAGCCTTTACGAAGAACTGGAGAACGATATTTAAATCATGTGTTGGGATATTGGGGGTTGTGAAAATCAAAAGAACTTTTTTCTACGGGAACAGCTTATCGCCTTTATTGTCTGTACTTTGTACGATTCCACTCTCCTGTGTACTGAAGAAAATGAATGCTGCACACTGAACACTACTTTTTATATGACAAAGATATTTGTTAAAAGTGAGAGATAAGTTAAAGGACGTGTCAACAGTTCAATTTTTAAGTACGTATATGGAATTTGGCCCCACAAAGTGTATGTAGTGTGTGTCAAAAAATGAGAAACAATTGTAAAAACAAGACAAAGAGCTGCTAAATGGTGTGAAAATAATGTTTATGGAGCAAGATGGCGATCTTAGAGTTTTAGGACATAGTAACACGGTGGCAATTAAAATTATGAAAAAAGATTCAAGCAGAGTATCTTCAAAGAACAAGAGTGATCATAACAAGTCACCTGAATGGGGTAAATAAGATAAAGGCAATTGACACATGGTCAGTTTCAATTGTAAGGCATGGAGCAGGTGTTCTTAAATGCACTGAGGAAGATATATTCCAGATGGACAGAAAAAAAAGAGATAATGATCATGAAAAAATAATTTTATCCCAAATGGGATAACTATGGGGTATTTGTAGCATGTAAAAGTGCAGGTAGATGGATGATGAGATGTGAAATGTGCTTGAGAAAGAAAGAAATCAGCCGGGGTTGATATATAAAAAATCCCGAGCTTATGCTGGCCAATGCAAGAGCTCAAGATGCAACAGATGATGCGGGGTACGAGTGCATAGGATTTCAAAATACTGGATGACGGGCAGAGGATCACAAATGGAAGGGAAAAAAGAAGTGTGGACAATTTGCAAGAGAACATGACAGAAGAAAAATTAGTACTTGGACTTGACTTTACAGAAGGAAGTTGAAAGGCTGCACTAAAGCGCTCAAATGTAGCGCTCACGAGAAACCATTTAGATATAATTATTTCAAGTTCAATATTGACCAGACTGTTGATTCTCTAATATGTAGGATGTGTCAGGAATAGGACACCAGCCACATTGTTAGTGACTGCAGCTAACGTATTCAATGCGAGTACTAGAGAAGACTTGATAAGGTAGCCCGATACATGCCGGTAACCAGAAGTGGTACGAACATGTACCTAAAAGAGCAACAGAAAACTGTGTATTAACCCTGTGAGACGTCACTGCTATCATACCATTTACGTTTGAAGACCAGATATCAAAGATGTCTACAAATAACTCCTTTGCACCATAATCATTAATATAACCATCCCTTGATTGCATGTGTATCAGCAATACTTACGACAGTTCGATAATGGTTGTGAGGGCTGCAATAATAAATTCGTAGACAGCAGTCATTGTCTGAGCACATCGTCCACATTTCATAAATCCCCTGAAAGACTAATGACGTCTTATTTCAGGATATGGTCTAGTGTCTGTCTAGCGACAGATACACATCAGATACTTTTAGATAGTCTCATTTCATACATTAAGTCAGCAAATCGTCCATGGCCTAAACGCAGTCTATTTGGCAAAATCCATGGTTCTCGTGGCAGGTCTTTTTCACAAGGTTGAGTCGATGGTGTTGGCAACACCTGTTTCAGCCTCCAGTCAATGACACAACCAATTTGTCTTCAATAAACGATTCTAATAAATGTTGTCTGGTGTCCCGATTGTGGCCTGCAGCCGGTCTCAAGTCTGGAGAAAAACAGAGAGCTGGGAGTTAGGGAGAGGATTAGGGCCGTAAAACTTTCTCAGTATCAGGAATGCGGTACAAGTGAAATAAATCATACAAAACTAGGGCGTGCCTTGCATTTAGCAACGCGCAACAGAACCACTTTTGTCCCGATGCTGTGAAAAAAGGCGTGAGGGGCGGTAATGGCAGCTCAGAATTGCCACATTAAAGATGGCATTACGGTGGAAGACAGCGAGAGCGAGAGCAAGAGAGAGCAAGAGAGAGAAAGAGAGAGGGAGAGAGAGAGAGAGAGAGAGAGAGAGAGAGAGAGAGAGAGAGAGAGAGAGAGAGAGAGAGAGAGGGAGGGAGAGAGAG
>RDPX01000145.1:1071680-1110396 GCA_003991215.1 Morbakka virulenta
TTGGAAGGGGCTGGGAACCCAATGATCAGTAACAATGAAACAATCCTCTAAGAAGAAAAGGTAAAGCACTTGGAGAACTCTACACACCTCGGATCAAGTCACGTAGCGTACAAGTATTCAACAGGCCAGGGCAGAAGGGTATGTCATGACCAACACTCTAAAGGGTCAAACCCAATCCCCGGTGCACATGACAAATGACAGTATGGAAAACCCGTTCAGAGGCAAACGTGCTGAACGATTGCTTACTTCTCTGAAAAAGGGCAACGGAATTCCAGCAGACTTTGACCGCCTGTGTCCAAGCATCGCATGGCATAATATGACAAAGACAAAGAGATCTTACAAATAAAAAATATACTTACTAAAATTAGCTTTCAAGAATCTTTTACTCCACCATTTTGGGTTGCCTTAGTGCTGTAGAAAGCATCGAGAAAGCCAGCAGCCAAATCGTTTACCATTGTTCTATCCGGAATCGCCTGAGCCATACCATAAATAGCTCCCTATAAAAAGACAATATCAATTAAGTAATTACTACAGCAAAAATATTATAAAATATATATCCCTACATCTCGAGCACTAAGCATCGTAGGGGGAATGGGAAGAGATACATGAAGCAAGTCTTAAACTTCAGAAGACTGGGCCAAGTTCAAACGAAAAGGTCATAAAGAAGATGGAGACTGTATGTACACGTACTATCGACAAAAACGACATGGTAAGAAGCGAAGCCGAGGGATACTAATGCACAACGCAATGGGACAGACCAAACCTGGGCAGTGGAGGACTACTGGTACAGAAAAACGGGTAAAATTAAAAAAGAAAATAAATAAATATATATAATGCCCAGGCTCAAAACAAAGGAACATGGAGGAGGCTGCGTAATGCGGGGATGAACTAACCAGTTTAACTATTTTGATTTATCCAATCAATTATAGTTGGTGGCTTTGTTGCTCTTCATACCATAAACGCAACTGGTAACCAAAGCTATACTCGATACAGAAAGCAAATACTTGAGTGCAAACATGTATCGATCAAACCAACTACCTTCTTACTACTACTGTCTTAACTATAAGTTCGCCCTAAAAATTCCATTCCACTTTCTTATTCGAGGAAAATTCAACAAAATATGACTTTGTTCTGATAATGAGACGAAACTGGATGGTCTTCATCGTTAAGTATAATTTATTTTTCTCTGTCAAATGGCTTAGTTGTATTAGGTCTACAATTGCCTTCCATTTGTAGCATTGCTGCAGCATTTGCATTACGATCGATACAATATAGCACTATAATATACATATACATTGCGATATTGTGAAAGGCTTAGGCATACTAGTTAACAGCAGTATTTTTACTTGATATTGTAGCTACACGCTTCATTAAAGTCCATTTTACTAAAACGAGTGTCCTCTTAAAACTTATTGAAAAACCAAGTGCGTGCCAATTCGGAAAAATGTGGTTTTTATGCGCTAATCCCGTTTTCCCGTTAAGAAGAGCTCATTCTCCATTTTGGACTGGTGCATATAAAAATCGCCGCTCAGTCACTTATCTTAATTCTTATCTGTCACCAGTAGACAAAATCACAAACAAACATATGGTTTACAGTTCCATGAAATTGTTTCCACTGACACGCTCATACTTGCGATGCTAAATCCGCATATCTCTTTAAAACAACGAGTTTATTGACAGTGATGCCACAGTTAACTTTGTGTATGCACCAATACAAACAGAATCAGGTTGCTAATGATGTTTCAAAAAGATGTGGCAAAGTACTTCAATACAAAAATTAGCAACTGCTTCAGTCACTGAATGCGGCTAAAGAACTGTGCATCAAGAACAAACATTAACAGAGAATGGAAAAATGTTACTTGCTGGGTTGCAAGCTTAAAAAAAGCATTTAAATGCTCTTTCGATTCCAAGAACTTAGTATTACTCATATGAACAAATTTAACTGTGTGTCTGTCCCCTTGTGACTAATTTTCTTTATTTGTATCATACTTACCACGCCTGTTGTCTCTTTTTGGGGGTTCTTCAGTATCTCTTCGGTACTAGTTGCAATAACCTTCACAAACTTTTCCGCTACACCAGGTTTTGTATGCAGCATGGTCACGCAAAGGTGAAGACTTAAAATTAAAAAAAACAGGTAATCCAAAATCATAACAAATTCAAAAAATCACAGTACAATAATAAGTGTACGTTATGGAATTAGGAAATTCTAAATAAAATCTTATGAGCCCCGATCAAGCAGAAAAAAATATCATGCTTGATTCCCTTCTTTACGTAATATTATTATAAAAACACAGTGGTATGGAGGGTACAATAATACTTTCTTCGTTTTTTAAGGCAAATCTTTTATTCACGAAATGCAATCAGGCCAGTTGGCTAAGGTCAAAGCAGCTCTAAAGAATATGATACAATTAAAAATAAGAATTTTCAAAGATAATGCAACGTTTATGGGTGGGTGGATTGGTAAGGAACATGAAAAAAATCAATAGTGTTCAACTTGGAAAATTTTCTATACCACAAATTCCTAGTGAACACACAAAAAAAATCTTGCCAATTTTCTGCAATTGATTTTCTAACATTACAGATATACTCAACTTTAATTACCTTGCTGGAAACTGAAGAATATTTAAGTTGTAACCAAGCCCTGATAATGCAGTTGTTAGTCTGTAAATATCAAAGTCATTGGAGCCAAATGCAACAACACTGACATTTGGTTCTCCAAATACCACAATTCCTTTTATTTTACGGAGGCTAAAGGGTGAGAAAAATAAAATAAAAAATGTAAATACCCAGGAAAAGGATTTTTAAATTTTTGGATGCAGATAAATGATATTATAGGGGAGGACTTCGGGGCAGAGGCATCTGTTCCTTAAGGACAACAAAGCTGTTTCACAAGAAGTAAAACTGGGGAGCAAGTAACAACATAAATGGGGGAGATAAACCTAACTTCTTCACCTCTCCTTTACCCAAACAAGATATTTGGACAACAAATTAAGTGTAAGAAATATTGCCACAAGGCATGGCGTCTATTTCGCATTTTGAAAAAGAAAATCTAGTGGCATAAACTACTCGTCACAATCTACATGTAAAACAGTTTGAATAACACATCTGGGAAACTAAACTGCATGTTAATGAAACTAGAAAAAAATAATAAAGATCTACCGTAAAACTTTGACTAAATTACTTAACAAAATATACTCCACAGTTACTCTATTTGCAGTTGGAGTTAAAGTAATATGTACATTGTGTAATCTTTTCTAAATTTTAATCGGGCCGTTGCAATTTGGTTCGTGACCTTCCACTTGTTGGGCGGAATTTAACAGCTACGGGGCAGTGCCAGTGTAAAACCTTAGATGAGTACCGATTTCAGACTGAAAGATGGCGAAAACTTCTTGGCTTTAAAATTTCATGTAAAACGTTATACTACCTAGCTTCTTTTGGGGGAGTGTGGGCGGGGGAAGACCCAGACTCTCTTACCTTGAACAAACTCGGATGTTGTCCCAATATTGACCTATCACTAATGTAAAACATCATCTAATTCCATTTGCAGAGTCGTGCACACTTCTGAACAACATTTAAAAAGGTGCTTATGATTATCAAAGAAAACTCATCCGCTTTACCAAGTGGGCAAATAAATCCTCTGTGGTGATTTTACCACACTAAACTCAAACTCTTACACTCACAAACATAACTTATTACAACTTCATTCCAGTCACTTATGATGTGTTTTCAAACATTCACATTATTTCATTCATAAGTCGGGTGAATTCTCAGAAGCTTGAACTTTTTGTTTACTTAGGTGGTACAACTGTTGTTAACCATTCTTGTTCTATTTAGAAACAACAAATAACTACAAACCTCTTACTAATGGTAATATAACGCCCTTGGCCATTAGCCAAAATCAACACTACAAAATTTGTGTTTACGTCTTTCAATAACACACATATGACGTAAGTCAACAATTTGCTTGCTACCCAGAACTCAAGTCACTTTTGCTCAGGTCCAACCGGGAAAATTCTCCTGTTTTTTAAACAACAGGGTACACGCAACGCAATATTCTGCTTAAATCTGAAGGATGGCTTATTCCAAAAAGCTCCCACAGAAAGGCGTAGGATTCCCACAAAAGAAACAACGATCACGACGTCGCAATAAGACATGTAGAATTTGCAAAAATAATTTAAATCATTATTTGCAGATTCGACAAAAGACAAAATTAAATAGGTACGATCATTTCTTGTGACGCAAGAAATCTTTTAAGATAGTTGTTAGGTACGGCACCAGTGTCCCTACTGGTACGTTTTATCGGAAACTAACAAATCAAACCATCTTATTATTGAACCTTAAAAGGCAACCACTTTCACGGGGCCTTTGTGAGGCTTCGGGAAGAATTAAAGCAGGATATTCAACGGAATCCTTTCAGAGCTACTTAATTTTCTTACTTAATAGAGGCAAAGACAACAAAGAAACATCACATTGAAACTGTATCACAAAATCCATAAAATAAAAAAAATTATAAAGGAAAACGTAAATAAAACATACCCTTTTTCTATGGTTTCTCTAGTTTTTATAATCTTTCTTGTACATTCCACGTAGCCTGATAGAAAAAATAGTGCAAATGTAACTATAAACGAACAAGCTAAATGGATTTTAGTAATATTTTCTACACATATAAAAAGAAGTTTTGAAAACCCTACATTTGGTTTGGCATTCAGATATAACATAAACTCGGTGAATCCACTTCAAATAAAGAAAAATTGGAGAACTACTCTCAAATACATTGCTTACTTGCTCCCTTACTGATCTAAATCTACTGCAGGAAAAAAAGCACTCCATAAGTCATATTCCTTGTAAAATTGCCGATTAACCAAACCGCTTTGGAACAACTTTTTTATTGGAATAAGAACACATTATGGTACTCAGCGTCATATACTATATACTATACTATACTATACTACATATACTATACTACACTTGAACCTGGAAGAAATTAGTTATTCAGAGCCGGACGATGGACATCAATTATCCTTGTTATAAGAGACAGAATTTCTTCGATGATGATAATAATTATTATTATTACCATTATTCAATGTGGTTTCTGTTTGGCTGCTTATTAATGAGGTCAGTCTGACTTGTGACAAATGGAAGAATTGGTATTTTTTTAAGGAAGAGGGAGGAGGGAATGTTTTTACAATTATGGCTAAGAATTGGCCTTTTTCCTCCAAGACTTCAGTCACTTGGTGATTTTGGGTCACTTCTGAGATTTCAAGAAGGAAGCATTTAACGCACTACAAGATATTATCAGTCACTTGTATGGAAATCAATCACACGATTAATTTATAGATATCTCGATAAAACTATACTTCCAGACCAGAAATGTATATTTCCTTTGGATTTCAAGAGAAACATCTGTATTCTGACCCTTCCATATTCAGGAATTTGGGAAATGATTATTATTCAGGTCAGATCAATCCATTATTCCTTGTAACTTCTCAACAGATCATGTTTTATCATTCTGCATTTGGCCTCAGTTATTGCTGCTGTTCGTTTTCTTGTGTTCACCCTTACGAGCACTGGCTGAAACATCCTATTCAGGTATACACTAATACGAGAATTTTCTAATGATAAAATATGATACAGGAAAGCTAGGAAGGTCTTTTGCGAGCTATAATAGTCTAACAAATATGGGTTCAAACATGGCAAATGCGTAACACAAGCCCATGGAAGCTGTTGGGAAAGTCAGTCGCAGCTAAATAAATGGTTGACAAGAGAAAATCATTGCCAAAACTAGTAAAAAAGGTAAATGCTTCTTAGAGCATGTACTGGCTTTCCTACTAGGACGGGCGTTAATAAAATAAACAAGTCTACAAAAAATCAGTGGCCCTTGTGCTCATTGGCACAAATTCGCATGCATGTGTATTCTTTGCTTCTATGTCCACGCTTTTATGTGCACAATTTAGGTGTTTTGTCAGCTACGTTTATACTTTATACTATAAACATTTTTCTCGATCCTTTTTTATGGTGATTGGTGGTGTTAAATAGGTATTTAAACTAGGAAAATTTATGTTTCGTAACACCCAGTTTATGTAGGACTATTTTTCACAAAAGACGACATTAGGAACTTATTGTTTCCAGATATATTCAAATTATCCAACGTAACACTCTGAAATGCCCGTCTGACACTTATTTTCGATTTCCTATCGTTCAGCAGGTCTTACTTATGAAGCACAAAGACTTTGGATGTGACTCGACGTTGTACCTCTGCGCACTGTTTATTTGTGTTCAAAAACATATACAAAAACAAATCGAATGCAAAATTAGAAATTGTTTTCAAATCTCTATTCAAAACACATTTCACAATAAAAAATTAAATTACTTATTAATGACCCTGCACAGATTAAATTGGAGAGCGATTCTTACCGTTTTCACCATGATACATAAGTGCCGCCCATGTTGCTGCAATAATACCTCCTGCTCTACTACCAGGTATTGTTGGGCATGCATAAATACCACCACTCCAATCAGGTGCGACAAAAAACTGTAAATAGGAAGTGACAAATGGAAGAACTGCCAATGATATGTGTACTTGAAAGAAGTCCTGCAAGCTAAATTAATATTTATTTAAAAATAGGCAACTAACTCTAAACAAAGGTATCCAGACCTATAAAACCTTACTCTATTTAGGACGGTAAAATGTAAATATTTCCAAAAACAGGTGAATATTTTGGGAAACTTTGGATTCAAAACAATACCAGTGGGTTGTATAAGCATGTACCTCAAAGTCGCTTTTGGCAAGGCAGATATCCATCAAAGACGAAAGTACTGTTTTGAATTCAATTTTTTTCAATATTTTGCATACTTTCCATCTTGTATTACTTGACAGTTTGTTTTTCTAAACTGGTTAATTAAATTAAATTATATATATATTTTTTATCAAAATTCTCTCATACAACTTATTTTCACATCTATTTCAGTAAAACAGGGCAATTTTATAGAAATACTTTGGATGCCACATGCAATTAATCGGTCCATCAGTTAATACCAATAACACAAGAAGACCTACGCTGCAACGCCCTTTAAAAATACATCATTGCCTGGAACAAAATCAGTTTCATCGATCCCAATGACTGAAAATTTCTGAATGGTGGTTACTTTTAGCAAATAACACACGTAAGCAAATTTCTTCATATCAAGGCAACATGGCAACAATTATAACCAAAATCAAGCTTTTTCCTACATACCATTGTCTTCGGATGTCGCAGGTTTATTTGCCACCCACCAGCTAGTGTCTATCCACTATCCTAATATCTATACCCAGTTATAAACCTGTACTCTTTCAAACCAGGTTCATGAAACCATTCATGAGTTAGTCAAAACAGTAACTAAATAGATGCAGTCCATTTGCATTGATGGTCCTACTTTCACACCGTATATGGAACCCGTCAGCCTGAAATGTCTTACTTTGAGCTGACAGAAACCCCATCAACACATCTGGATTACTTATTTTATTAACACTGCATTCGCAATACTCTTCCATGAAAAGTAAAGAAAGCTTGTTTTCAATGTAAATTTGATATTCAATAGGGTTAATGCGACAAGTCAAAAGAAATTACTCCTTCCCAAGAAAAACTTAGGTTGCTATCGAGAGAAGAGTCCTAGAAGTCAAGCAACCAATAAAACCACACCTATTGGAATCCATAGACCTTGTAGGTCTTTGTCATAATATGTGCTATACGTGAAAGAAAGTAACAAAAACAGTCGCCATAGCCATCCACCAACTTCCGTACATCTCTATAGCAACAGTGCAGCCATTTCACATTCCTCGTAAGGAAGTTTGATATGTTCTTTATCGAAGTAATACTAACCTTTGTCAATCTCTAAACTGAACAATTACCTGCAACTAGGGGCTGTGGCTCCGTCCCGCTATCCCAAAAGATATGTACCATCGACAAAATTCGCCACTGGGGCTGCTCTCCTTGATTTGTCATACCTCTTCAAAATTCACTTTAGGTGATCAACCCTTGCAGTTTTAGGGCAACAAAAACTCCCATACATAGTAGAATTGATACAAACTACAAATCACTTACCTGGTATTTTCGAATATCTCTGTCACGATAAAGGATTACTGACGAGCCCTTTGGTGCATAGCCATACTATAAAATAGCAAACCGTAAACAATTAAGTCCGGATTTATACTGCATAAGCAAACAGTTACATACTGGCATAATTACTGGCTCGTTCCATCATTATTACTCCTAACCTACTAACAGGTTCCAACTTCGAGCTATTGTTTGCTGCAGGAAACAAGGTAAAAGTACTACAAAGGCTGAGTGCTTTGTTGGTTATTAACAACTATTGGTCGCATGGAAATCGTTCCCCAAACCTTATCAAGTATGATCTCGCTTCTTTGCGAACTCAAAGAAAAAGTGGAAGATCATAATGGCATTCCCCTGCTAACGAATGAAAATCTTTTAAATAAACGAGCCAATAACTAAGAAGAGGGAAGTGTAATACGAAGATGAAGGTCACGACGGTATATGAAGGGGTTTTCCTAAGTAAGAAAGAAATACGATATATATATATATATATATATCAGCACTTAGGTAGTGTTTTTTTTACTGTGTGGCAAAATTGATAAACCAAAAGTTTCCTCCATAATGCTTGCTCTTGACAAGGGTATTGTATGTACCAGTGAAGTGGGAATAGTAGCACTTTTTAGGTTACAAGATAAGGCTACAATTTGTCTGGGATAAGATATGTTTCTTCCTTGTGTGTGTTTGTGGTTCTGTCTTTGGTCTTGGATGTAGTGTGCTGTGTGTGGGTGTAAATGTGTCTGCCAGTGCGTGTATAGGTTTCTAAACTCACACTTGACAAATACAAAACCAAAAAATCAAAGACAAAGAGGGCAATTTACCAGGTTTCATGGCATAGCTGATACTAAAGACACTTATTTTTTCAACCCAACAACAACAGAAAGGAATTTTTAAACATACCAATATTCTCGCATAGTCATTTGAAAGCTGCCACGCACAACCACCCAGACAAGAAACTTACAACACAAAAATACTTTGTACATGCCAATAAATATCTTTCTAGTTCTTTAAACTCTGAGGCGAAATCCTACTGCCTGTTAATACAAGAACGGCTTCGATATCCTTAGGTCATTTATTCCCGTCAATCATTTCCTTTAGTGAAAGCATCGTGCATTAACACAACAGGATATCGTATACAAAACTGTTTTGCCTCAATAGATCTAATATCAACTTCGAATTGAGAAAGCACAATATTAAATTCTGCCCATCTGAATCTTAAACCAAACTTTAAAATGGAATATTTTATCAAAGGAGTAGCCATCTAGCGAACTATTACCTAAAACCACAGAAAAGACTAATGCAACGCTCACTTGTATATTTAACATGTAACATTCACGAAAAAAACAATAACCAAGTACCTTGTGCGTGTCTGCCGATATACTGGTAACACCGCGGACTGAAAAATCAAATGGTGCTAAATCGAACCTTCGAGAAAAAAAGTATTACCAAATGGTTTCCTGTTAGTTGCCAAACAAAGGCTAGGGAGGGCTGCAATCATAAACAGATAACTGAGGGCAAAACACGGCGCCTTACACGATTATAAGGTCAATGTTATTTACTTATGACACCATTTTAAAGAATTATAAGCTAATAATTGACAATTCCTCTTCCTTCAGCGATCCACTAACCAACGGGTGGTGCGGGCAGTCTAACATTCATTCAGACAAAGGAGGTACCTATTTTTTGCTCTCTTTCTCCCGCCGCTCTTCAAGGCTTACGATAAACCTACTGAGTTTGCCCTGCTGCTTTTGCGCATGTAGAGGACACATAAATGAATTACATGACTTCTTCTTGTCGCCTTTGTGTACTACTCTTCAATTGATTATAGGGAAATTTATTTTTAATTGTTTTAAACGATTCAATAGAATCAGTTTATAAACTGTCGAGTTGAAATCAGTACGTCTAATTTAGTCTTCTCATTAAGAACATCTGTTTCGTGCAACGAGAGCAAATGAAAGAAGGCATGTCCAATATGTCCGTCGAGAAATACGTTCTGTGTACAGCGTCCTAAATTCTTTTATCATCTCTACTTCATGTCTGCTTACAACTTTAATAGATACGGTGTCAATCTGCTTATTTCAGATATTAACCATGACCAAATGAAATCATTGAATTCATGCAATACATTAAAAATAACATCAATCTCATCATGTTATACACTTGCATACTGTACACAAAACTGCACCAGCCATTTGCCAAATATTGGAACAGCAAATAGAGATGGAAAACGCCAAGTTTACATGCCAAATTTATATCCTCATTTTTTTTGGCTTAACCTGAACAACTGCCAACAACTGCCAACAACTGCCAACNTATCAACTTCGAATTGAGAAAGCACAATATTAAATTCTGCCCATCTGAATCTTAAACCAAACTTTAAAATGGAATATTTTGAGCCACAAAAGAGATTGGGTGACACAAATGGTATGTTGTATCAAAGGAGTAGCCATCTAGCGAACTATTACCTAAAACCACAGAAAAGACTAATGCAACGCTCACTTGTATATTTAACATGTAACATTCACGAAAAAAACAATAACCAAGTACCTTGTGCGTGTCTGCCGATATACTGGTAACACCGCGGACTGAAAAATCAAATGGTGCTAAATCGAACCTTCGAGAAAAAAAGTATTACCAAATGGTTTCCTGTTAGTTGCCAAACAAAGGCTAGGGAGGGCTGCAATCATAAACAGATAACTGAGGGCAAAACACGGCGCCTTACACGATTATAAGGTCAATGTTATTTACTTATGACACCATTTTAAAGAATTATAAGCTAATAATTGACAATTCCTCTTCCTTCAGCGATCCACTAACCAACGGGTGGTGCGGGCAGTCTAACATTCATTCAGACAAAGGAGGTACCTATTTTTTGCTCTCTTTCTCCCGCCGCTCTTCAAGGCTTACGATAAACCTACTGAGTTTGCCCTGCTGCTTTTGCGCATGTAGAGGACACATAAATGAATTACATGACTTCTTCTTGTCGCCTTTGTGTACTACTCTTCAATTGATTATAGGGAAATTTATTTTTAATTGTTTTAAACGATTCAATAGAATCAGTTTATAAACTGTCGAGTTGAAATCAGTACGTCTAATTTAGTCTTCTCATTAAGAACATCTGTTTCGTGCAACGAGAGCAAATGAAAGAAGGCATGTCCAATATGTCCGTCGAGAAATACGTTCTGTGTACAGCGTCCTAAATTCTTTTATCATCTCTACTTCATGTCTGCTTACAACTTTAATAGATACGGTGTCAATCTGCTTATTTCAGATATTAACCATGACCAAATGAAATCATTGAATTCATGCAATACATTAAAAATAACATCAATCTCATCATGTTATACACTTGCATACTGTACACAAAACTGCACCAGCCATTTGCCAAATATTGGAACAGCAAATAGAGATGGAAAACGCCAAGTTTACATGCCAAATTTATATCCTCATTTTTTTTGGCTTAACCTGAACAACTGCCAACAACTGCCAACAACTGCCAACAACTGCCAACCAATACAACTGCAGCACGGGTTTTAACGCTAGAGTTCACGTTCAAAACCCGTTTAAAACCCTTACAAGTATTATTTTTATTGTATTCTTCTCTCTCAACTTAAGCAACATGAAATTTTCAATGTAGGGATTTTATGGATAGTGAAATTTGACTTTTGTCTCAGTATTCTTTTCGACATAAGTTATTTTGGTAAAATCACTCCAAATTTTAAAAAAATAAAAAATTGCTTACATGGTCACTTAAAAGACAAGAATTACAGGAAAAAGGACATAAATAAGACAGGTGGATTTAGTGTAAGGCGTAACTTAAAATTCGTTTTTCTAAGAACCTCAAACTGATAGTGATTTTCATCACAGGAGAGCTTTTGGACAAATGGAGTTAAGAAACATGTACGAAATCATGTCGGAAATAGTTCAAAAATGTCAAAAAACCCCGCAACACTAAGCACACTAAGCACACCAAGCAAAGCTCTTTAACTCTGACTGGCCACAACCATTAGTACTGCTAAGGACGAACAAGACACTAACAAAGGTAAAACAACTAACAATGGCCTTTGAATAAGCTGGTCTGCGACGCCCCTAGAAACCCATAGGAACATGATACTTACCCAGCTTTTTTCATAAATGGAACAAGAAATCCTCCCAAGCATGCATCAACGTGAAGACCAACATTGTATTTCACAGCAAGCTGAAAAAAGGAAGGCATTTACATTAAATTACAAAAACCTGAAATATAACAGCTTTCACGTTAACCATTGGCTTTGATAAATAGAAGGTGGAATGAATGAGATCTTTTTCTATTTCATGTAGCTATTCAATCTCAGGGTAATTATATTTCGGCAGAATTTCGTTCATATTCAGTAAAAAAAATATTTCTACCTCCGTTACCACAATGCTGGATGTCATAATGCTTAACACACTACAAACGTATTAGAAACCGCTTTATCTAGTAATTTTGTCTATAATTTTTATCTACAATATTTACTACAAGTTAAATTTACTTCAATAGTTTGTTCGAAATACTTAAGAAACGGGCATATTGGCTTTTTTTGTCATCGTGAGTTCGATGTCGTGTCAGATTTCGAGTGGGTTGTGTCCCCCAAGGCAGTATAGAGTGGCGAAAATGGTGTATGGGCATTTGATCGCGCGAAGTTACTGTATTCCAAAAGATCGAGAGGTAAACACAGGTAGGTTCAAAGGTACTGGCAAACTGTAATATGTAACCAACACCAGGTAACCCAACTGATTTGGCTTTTCGAAAAGGCTTGAAATACAAACAGGCTTAAAACCTTTGTAGATAGTTTCGAATTTCGCGCAATGCTAAATTAAACTTCTAACACCACAATTTAACCCATCTTAAGCATTTGTATGGAAACAAAGTTTAGTTCGACTGCAAATTCTGCTATTCAAATGTCAACATTTTAAAATTTGGTTTCCAGATGTCTGGAGATGGGTTAATTTCTTCTTCTATTGTTAGCACTGTTACACTTAACGCAAAGAATGCTAGCAGACTTTGGTGTTGATATAGATTAAACAAGGAAATATATATGAAAAGGACCAAAGAAAATAATCCGCTCCAATATCATTGTATTATGGCCCAAAAGTTATATTATCTATAGCTGTCACCCTATTATTATTATTATTATTATTATTATTATTATTATTATTATTATTATATTGGTGTCGCACACTAAGTTATGATCTTAAATCGCTAGTGGAGTTTCTTGAGACATGGTGTCAGCAAGACTCCTCGAAGTACCCTTGCAGACTGAAGTAACGTAGTTTTCTGCAGTTCGACTATTTTTGTTTTCAACCCAAGTTCTCCTAACCACTTTTTAAAATTTTTTGGTGGGGTACCCAGAGCTCCTATGATGATCGGAACCACCTTTATCGGGATGTCCCATAACTTCTTTAATTCCCTGCCTAAGTCTTGATATTTGNATTATTATTATTATTATTATATTGGTGTCGCACACTAAGTTATGATCTTAAATCGCTAGTGGAGTTTCTTGAGACATGGTGTCAGCAAGACTCCTCAAACCTCAAGGACTTTCCGAAGTACCCTTGCAGACTGAAGTAACGTAGTTTTCTGCAGTTCGACTATTTTTGTTTTCAACCCAAGTTCTCCTAACCACTTTTTAAATTTTTTTGGTGGGGTACCCAGAGCTCCTATGATGATCGGAACCACCTTTATCGGGATGTCCCATAACTTCTTTAATTCCCTGGCTAAGTCTTTAAGTCTTCTTCTTCTTCTTATTATTATTATTATTATATAAGATTTTCTTTTGGTTTGCAATATATACAATTACCCACCGAGTCACCCCGGTGACCTAAGGTGGGTAAAGGTTTTAAAAAGAATGAGACAAGTTTAATGGCGATAAAATTCAAATTGTGAGAAATTTACGTAGAATATGAGCCGTGCTAGTAAGGACGATTTTCTGAATTTGAGCTTATGTTCTTATGAGCTTATTATTATTATTATTATTATTATTGTCCAGGTAAAGTATGGTAAGGTACTAAGAAGCTCTTGCAGCACACTAATTCAAGTGGTAACAACCAACGTCTAAACGTAGGAATAACAATCTGTATTGTGTGTCAAAATAGGTCAATGCAAGACGATACTTTGGAACAATGAAACATCAACCTACCACCGAGACGAGCTTTTCATTCGGTGACAATATGATGGGGCTAAATAATTTTGCCATCATTGTTAAAAGAATAATAATCATCACCACCACTATCATAATAAACATTTTAAATCCCTCAAAGCCACTCTAACACGGGCTAGATTTTGTTGAAAATAGTATTTTCTAGTGACTGTCGTCTACAGCCACAGTATGATAAATACTCATTCCTTTTCAATTATTTTCACTCACTTGCTCTGAAAACTCTCTCGGTATCCCCTTGCTCCAATGTTTGGCCACTCACATTGTTCTGTTCTAGTCCACCTTGTTTCCAAAGAGTTTGGGTAAAGATGGTACATTTTAACAATAACATATTTATTAGCATCTAAAATGCCAAAACAAAACAATTAAAATTCCAATTGGAAGTCCACATGAATTATTAACCGTTACACAGTTAAAGATTAAACATTTTTACTTTTCAAACATCGTACCTTTCCCATCTCTTCAATTGGATCGATCACACCATGTGGAAAGGAAGGTGCAGAACCAACAATCTGCAAAGGTTGAAATAAAAGAGTAGTCTTCTAGTGAGGTATTCAAATAATGCGTATAAAGACAACAGTCCACAGCTTAATAATTGAACGTATCTGTTTTACCTTCTCCTATCTTACTTTCTCTTAATATTCTTTCGCTACGCCTACACTATGAAAACTGGCTCATTGTGAGCTGAATACCGTACCAACCTTACACAGAAACAAGGTGCAGAAAGGTACAAGTTTTATTTGCCATGGCGTTAGGCATGCATTACCTACACAGATGTCTGGTGTGGCTGAGGTCTGGACTTTTAACCGGGCCAATCCTGATTTGTATTTTAAATCATTTGTCTTGTTGAATTATTGAATCTTGTCCAAGTTTTTCAGCAGGGGCTTGCACACTCCCCTCTGGGTCCTAAATAAATGGGAAGCAGCCCATTGCATGTTTCCTCCACCATGCCTTGCTGAGGGAAATGTTTTTCATCCAAACAAAGGATTCACCTATGTGTCCTAACAGCTTCAGTTCAGTTTCATCTCACCACAGGACAGAAGGCCAAATTATTTTATCTTTATGTAGGTGATCTTCAGTACACGCAATACGAGCTTTAAAATGGCTACAGTTATGAAGAGTTGTCTTCCTTCGTCTGAATCCACGAAGACCTCGTTGTTCAGTGTTCTCGTAAGTGTCTGTCTTGACAGGGTGATACCAGTCACTTAAATCCTTTAATACTGCCTAAAGCAGTGACCCTACGACTATCCTTGACCTCCTTTTCACGTCCTTTGAAGGTACTTATTGACTGGGTACCGGCACATGGAATGCTTGAAAAAGAGTTATATGATGCCCATAGTGTGCGCCGTCAAAATGATTGAAATGATGTCCTCACAAAGTCATTTGCTCTTGAGCATGACTAGTAATTTAAATTAAAGGAGCTGGCTACTGACTAGGCCAGTTTACACCATCTCACAACTTTATTAAAAGGCTGTGACCAAAGAATCTAATGAAATCTGATGAAATGCATCAACAGTATTTCAACAAGTGTTGAAGACCATTTCGGTGAAACTTTTGAAGCCATCTCATCTCATAACTGTAAACACACCAGTTAGGCAGATATTATTCGGAAGGCGTAGTGTTACCATGATAGCTTTTGTTAAATGAAGTGATGTATAATTAAAGTTTTTGTATCACTTTGCTGTGGAAAACCCACACTCTTAGCGAATAAAACTTAATATGTTCAAAAAAATATTTGGGTTTCAATTACATATTCAAATATACGGACGATAGACGTTAAAGTATAAAGCATTTACTTACCAGCACTGTATTTTTCGTAATTGCTCTTCTCATAGCCTGTCGGGAAATTGATTAAAAATACATCCAGCAATAAATGACAATGTGGAAAGGCCTAGGTAAAATTTTCCAATGAAAGTTTTAGTGTCAACAATTTCATTTCTTTTTTTTACTGCTGTCGTAGATGCAAAATAGAAAACCACAAGTTCTAATTGCAAATTAGTAAATAAGGTGTTAAGAGCAACCCAATCCTTATTGAAACAAACAAAATATCGAGCATTTAAGAATCAAGTTTAATAAATAAACTATCAAGCACTATTTATTGATAGTATTTTGTGATACAAAAAGCAAAAAAAACCCTGTATAACAAACGGGCATTTCCAACAGGTAAAGATAATTCAATGTATGTTGGCAATGCTCACTGTCAAGTCTCACTGTTTAAAAAAGGTTTGCTTAGAGTGGAAATTCATCTTTCAAATGGTATCAAAAAACGTTTAAGTGAATTCAACAACGTTGATGAAAACATAGATTCTGATCTCGTTGCTCATCATACAATTCGCAACGAGTTACCTCCTAACACCAACTCAATAGCCAAATTGTCAAGTTTTATGTGCAAGAAGGCCTTGTCCTTTGTACACCAAAATTTTGACAGATGTTATAAAACTCGGCTGAAAGAGTACACCCCAATATGACGGTGATAATATTTTTCTACGATTAATACTAATCCACAAGAAACAAAACGTCCCATATATATATACAAGTGAGTATGTTTGTTTGTTTGAAGTAAATTTATGAGAAAATTACTCAACCTAGGAAGCCGAAATTTGCAGTGTAAATCTATCTTTATCCGAGGGAGGTTCTTGATATAAAAGGCTGACCTCGGAAGTCATCTTCGGGTAGGGGGTCGCCAATCTCATTTTCAAGGTGAAGGAGGCCTACCTGAAATCCTCGGTAGTATAGTGGTGAATATCCCTGCCTGTCACGTTTCTTTTCTAATCTTCTTTTTGTGCCCATGTATTGCCATAGCATTTTTTATTTGAAATTCTAATATTATCCTTCGTAAGTTAAATTACCAATAATTTCTATACCACACCCAAAGTGTCAAGGTAGTTGCAGTTCTTTGAACTGAAATGGTCTACCATCACATTTCTAATCGAGCAATGCCGGGTTTTTTCTGCTAGTAAATATATAAAAACATAATTGTGAATGTATATAGTACGTTAGCAAAGTTGCAATTGGTAGTAGAAAGTACTTGTCATACCAGGATGTAGCCCATATCTATATTACCTTCATATCCCAGTACAGTCTTTTTCGCCGAAACCCGACAAATTCAAGAGTAGAGAGCTTCGTGAAGTAACATTTTTACAACAAATAAAACAAATAAAAAGCTCACCAAATTACCTTCAGTTGAAATAAATAATTTTTCCTGATGTTACAACATATACAACATTTGAACTAGATTTAAAAGTATTCGACTCACGTAGAGGATGTTAGAAATGAAATCGATATATATATAAATATATAAAAATGTCGCCATAAAGTTGAGAAGGAGTAGGTACGATTGTCTGTCATTAGTGTTTAGTCAAGGATTAACCAAGCGCTATTTTACAATCTCTTACAATTCTTATATACACTTTTTTCTCTGGTATTGGAGGAAAGTTTGTTACGTATTTCAGACATCGTTTTTAAAATTCTTTATTACACCTAACTTTTCGAGGTGCAAATATACCTTTCAGTGTATTTCGATAAACTCAAGTCTCTTGAAGGCACTGTTGCGCAGGGATTCTCTTTAAGTTTCACTGAATTTGTATTGCACATACCCCACTAGGAGAGAACATGAATTTCTATAAAATGGAGATGCCAAAGAAGAAACAAGGCTCACTGAAGGTCAAAGAGAAAAAGGCACACTATTGTAAATTCCCGTACCGATAGTTTGAAACTCGAATCATATTTTAACAAAGAGAATGAAGTCCATACATATACAAATACCTCATTTAATTTTAGTGAGGTAATTATGCATCCATCGACCAACATTGGGCTTTCTTATCAATAATTATCTTAAAGAAACCTGATGATCTGGTCTGTAGCTTAAATCCATTCCACTCAACATTGCATTCTGTGTTTTACTTGAAATTGAATTTACTCTGGCGGAAAACGAGGCTGGTACCACATAAAACACGGTACAGCGTTTTCCCCCAATCAAACTCCTCCAGTACTTCGCATGAATAAAAAATAAACTTATCTTGGAAGTATGGTAAACTAATGGAATAAAAAAATCCAAATAAAAACAAACTGACCTAAATGCTACTGCATATTTACTTACTCTGACATCCACTTTTCTTGATTTTTCATCTACAGGAACATGAACCATTTTGATTTTGAAGTACTGGCATGCCTAAAACAAAATTTTCAAAAACGTAGTCAATGTAAGACAATATTGTAGCCATATCCACTGGAGGAGCCGTGGCTTAGTGGTTAGTACAGCTGCTCCGTAACCAAGAGGTTCCGGGTTCGATTCCCCGAGCGGGCAACTTTGGAACTTCACAAAAGAAAAAGCCATTGGTTGGCGTCAGGAAGGGCATCCGGTCAAAATATTCCTCACTGTCAAATTAAAATTCCTATTAAGGGTACAGTCTGAGCCCCAGTTACTGGGGAAAAATGACGTCAAGAAAAAAAAATTGTAACCATAACTTCTCCATTGTGTCTTGGAAGGAATTGCTGTAGCATGGTGTTTCCCAGAATCGTTAGAATAAATTTTGGTGTTTGATTAGGCCAAAATTATCTCCTTTTATTAAAAATAAGTAAAAATTTCCAAAATTTGACAAAGACAGAGAACACAAAGAGTATATTTTTTAGAGTCAAAACCATAATGAATATTAAGATGAAAAGTTTTTGATCCCCCACAACGAAATCAACTTATAAATCTTGGAAAAAGCCATTAGCTGGTTTCAGTAATGATATCGGGCAACCCCCTCTAATCCTCCAATAAAACCTAACACTAGGGCTCTTCTCCAGTCTATTACAACTGCCGATGGGCGTTAAAGAAAGAAAAAAGTATTGCTGCACTCCACCCGCTACCCCAAAATTGATATGGCAGGTCAAGCTCCATTAATTCTGACTATGATCATAAATGTGCACAGGTCGAGTGAACGACAGAGGCAAGTGAGTTATTTCCGTTACGACTAATGCTCGAGTCAATGTATATTTATAAAAACACTAACCACAATAACCAGAAAGGAATATCTCAACTGCCTTCATTAGTTGATATATGTATTTCCTTCAATCGTGGTTGACTGACATGCGATAAGGTTAGAATATTCTGGACGTCCACAATAATGTATGTACCAGTGTTCTGTATTAGCTTTTAACCTGCTTCACCCTTCCGCAAACAATATCACTTCTGCCCAAAGCTAACGATATTCTTTGCGGTTTTTTCCAAATTGTTTTATAATTTTTAAAAAACTATTGAATCTATTTCGCTATCAATCTCTGCAAAAATGTCTAAACTCGTGGGGCTGCCACCTCTAACGCAGAGATCAGCAAAATTTACATTTTTAGCTGACCGAGTCGAAGTTTCTTTGCAGTATGAGTCAGATGCTGGTAAACAGGCTCGCCATAGCAATTCCCCCTCCGCCCCACCCCAAAATTACACAAATAAATGAAATAACAGTGCCTATAATCAACATTTTCGACACTTTTCGGCTTGATATCTATGAGGCACTTAATCTTTTGCAAACAAAAGTGATATTAAATAGCAGACTTAACAACTATATAACGTTACTAGGCAATCACTAATCGCATCTTTATGCAGTACATACTGTATTAATTCGGAAGAGCGCCACAAAGATTTCAACTGAGAGGAAATCAATTAAATCATTTCTCGAAAAAGAATTAGAGTCCCTTATGATAAAATAGGAAGACTGAATACTGTGTACGGTCATGTCAAAACTATGTTAAAATGCTATTAACAAAACCCATATTTTTATCGTTGATTCTTTGGCCCATGCCATCGTTCAAAACAGGGATTTCGACTAATTCATATAAAGATCTAAGTACAAAGAAAACAGAATTAATAGCAATAAAATAAAATAGCAATAAAATGGGAAAAAAATAACATTGATTTTTCTTACTTTGTCAAACGCAGCATGTGCACTAACTGGGCATACTCTGAAAGGTAACAATAAATTTGGTATTACTTTTTCAGAGTTTAAAAATATTCTCACTAGATCAGTGTATCTGGGTTGGGTTTATGTTACTACAGGTGAAGGAAGGTGCTGAAAGAGTCTGAAAGTAGTACAACAGAGCGAATTATACTGCATTTTTACAACATGTGTATCTTAGCACTTCTGCAGATACATCCATATTTTACTGGATATCTTTAAACAGTTAACTTTACTCTTTAACTCTTCCTGACCGGTAACTGATAACATTTCCAAAATTTTCTGGACACGGATACCTTTCAATATCTACACCATATACGTCAATAGGTTATATACAGTAAAAAACGGTGGAGTTGCCGCTGGGATTCCGGCTACTTGTCCATGGGCCAGTTCGTGGATCTATCTTCCTTTTCGCCTATCGTGCTTGCTTCTATCTTGCATTGTTTAGTAACCCTTTCTAATAAAGTTGGTCATTGGCGGTGCTTAACATTTAGGTTCGTGAAAAAAATTAGGCTAAGGTTTAGTTTTATAACTACTTTTACTAAAGGTTTCCCAGCTATGTAAATTAGAACCCTCGCCACCCAATAATTAACGAACGGGTTAAAAAACATAAGTGCATGGCAAGGAAATGCATAAAATATTTATATTCTACCTTTTCTTGCTTTACATTACCGACCTTTCGGAAACCAAAAAAATTCTGTTTTTTGTTACGACTCAAAGAATTTTTAAAAAATTAGTTTTAAATAAAATGTTCACTTGTCAGAGTAAAACAACAACTCTTTGAGAGCAAGTTCCAGATGTATTTCACCTCCACAAAAATATAAACATTAAAAGGAATTTTAAGTATAGGTAATTCTCATCCCTAATGTCATCTGCACTTCTTTAAAATACCGTTGTTGGACTGGTGTTGTGTTGTTGTTGCTCAGTCCTGTCAAAGACAAGTTTGCGATGGCAGCAAGTGGGTTTTCTTTAAAAAAAAAGTTCCTGGACAATCAATTAAAAAAATACGATTCTAGCCGTAATTTCAGCGAAAAAAATTTCCCTTCTATCACGCTAGGTGTTTCTATTGGAAAAACTAACCATGGTTTAAAATTTGATAAGCAGTTTGTGTTTATCTTCCCGGGTGAATATTATCTATTAATGAGATGCAAATAGCACTTACATTTCTGGCTTTGTGATTCCGTTTTCATAACCTCGATCCCTATAGGCTTTGCAGGCGAGAAGTATACTCTCTGTCCCTCCAGTTGTCATCTATGGGTAAGAAAGAATAGTATAGATTGCACCATTTACGTAGGTGCTTTAGGGAACCATATGCTTATTACTGTACCTGTCTTTCTGTGGCTAATCTATCCTCTGGTACTACTATTTCTGACCAGAAATATTCCAAAGTCAATCACATTTTTCCAGGTCGTTTTTTAATCCAACACCTTCGTGTACTAACAAACACAATGCTATTGACAGCTTTCGTCGTGTGTTATCTAAATGGAAAACACCCCGATTAACACACATTCTTATTTCTAAGTATTTTGGCCTCCTCTGAAAATATCAATTCATATTGTTATTTTGTGGTGTTGAATGCCATCACAGCAGCAATAGGGAAAAAAATAGTAATAACTTGGTCGCAACATAATCAGTTTCTTAACAAGTCAGGAGTAAAAGCATCATTACATTGAGAGTGCCGCCTTGGAAAAAAGGGATAATTATGCGGCACACTGCATCTACGTCTATAGTGGACACTACTTACAAATTAGGTTAATAAATCATGGATATTACATCTATATCCCCAAAATTACACATACATATATCATTTGTAAGGCCGTTAATTGGACCGGTGTATACGGTAACTGAGGCAGAGGTAGACCAAGGAGCAGATGTAGCTGCAATATCCTTGAGCTTGATGGTGGACCGAGCTTTATTGATCGCGTGGCTCAGGATGCAGCTCAACACACTGCCCGTCAATTTATGATTATCACAAATGGATACAAGAAATATTCCGCAATAGATTTATTCCTTTCGTACCGAAGGTAATAAGTCCCGATTTGTTAAAAACTGTTGCAAAAACAGAACTACACAGGCCAATTATTCCATCCTATCCAAGAGAAACAGTCATTAAAAAAATCGTGCAATATCATGTTGCTACTCTATCTTAGCAAGCTACCATTACTCAACATGACGAGGAAGATAACCAGCTACAACAAAAATTTTTTTAAATTCCAACAACTACATCAATGCCACAACAACGACATTATTTCCACACAATTCAAACACAGTTCATTTCGCGTCCATACGAAAACGATGGAGATGCAATGTTTCTGTGTCCATCAAATATCATTTAAATGTAAAAAGTTGCATACCGTTCCGCAACACTTCGAGTCGCCATTGAATAAAGTTGCCGTCATTCTCACGACTTCGGCCTCCATTTTACGAACTACAAAAAACAACCGAAAAGAAACATCTAACAATGTACCTTTATTAAGCTACAATAACCCCTCTTTTACCCAACTAAACTAAAACCCAAAGGGGTCAATTAAATCAAATATTACTACACGTGTAGCCCAAATGCAAGCAAGACGAAACGTTCATCTTTCGAGAGAAAGGGACGACACAAGTTTCAATTAGGAGTTCCCCTTACGTAAGTCAACGACTTCGTCCATAAGAATTACCTTAAATTCACTGTCAGTCATCTGAAAATTAGCTATCATGAACCTCTTCTACAAACAATGCACCTTCTTTCCTTATCTTGTAACTTTGCATCTTCTTCCCTTAACCTTGACTTCGATTTTACATCACATGTTATTCAAAAACTCATACTATTCTCTCGTTTATCACTCCTCTTTACTTCCAGACGCTTCTGTGAATTTATCCCTTTCTTATTATTTAAGGTTTAAGGCACATATGTACAAGTAACAGCAGGATGTACCTCAAAATTTAAAAATAGGTAAAAACTTATACGTACCATCTGGAAATATGTCCGGGTGAAGGGGATTTGACCAGGCGAATTTCGCATAAACCTGAAAGGAAAAGTTGTGTTAAAAACGTCAAAATTTTGCTTTTTAAGTCGAAGATCAAAAATTCCCCTTAAAACATTGTACCAGCACCTGCGATTTAAAAATGCAAATGGTGGGTTTTTACTTCAAACTCAATACTAAACGACCTTGTTTTCACTAAATCAAAATAAACAATAGTGATGATGATCGTATTACCGTCTTACCAAATCTTCCAATACTTTCACAACTGTTCTCCAAAATTATAATCTCGCGTTGTTGTCGCTGACTGACAGGAAGGTATTTTAGAGACCCCTACTATTTCTATATCAGATCTAGGGTTTCAAATTCCACAGAATTTCATCGATGCTACAAAAAACATTACCAATATAAACAAATTATGGCATACACGGTCAAAAAAGCCTTTTGGATTTCTATCCACAATTATAGCACTTCCGGGGTCTCACTGAACCGTCACCGTACAGCAAAGTTAACCACCACCACCACCACCACCACAACCACAACAACAACAACAACACACCACAACACACCATAACACAATAGCCCCTCCAAAAATGTCGTCATATACACTAAATATGCGGGTAAGTATTTACAATTTGTGTTTTGTATATGGCAAATGCAGTAATTTTCCAGATCCATTATGTTAATCATCACGTGTCTCAAATATTTTAATCAGGCCTGTAACAGTTACCGAGATCACAGAATAAATCGTGAACACCTACATGTTTTGTATTTTTTTCCAACTAATTTAATTGAAACCATTTTCCTGCTTCTTCTGTATGCAGGTATCAAAGCAGCTTCAAAGACGAGTTTGGATTTGTAAATTTCGCAAAATATGGCAATGGGAAAGCCGGACAGCATCAAAAAGCTCTAAAGGCTGCTTACCTGTTACATTTTGCGGTAGATAACTACAGCTTACACATGCTTACATATGGTCACGTTAAACAACAGAATTTTTTCTGGTTTTGTTTCCTCTTACAGCACTTACAATACTAGTTGTGTTGTCAGCACAACATCTTTTAATAACACATTGCTTACAAAGAATACCACACCTATTTTCCTGTTGTAGTATCTTCCGTTGATTTTTCTATTTCCTTTCACACAGAAGCAGAAAATCCATCAGTGTTTTCCTTCCTTTATTAAAAAAATCTTTCCAAGTCCATATCAATTAAAGTGGAAGGTGTTATTATGAAAGGGAGACCAAAGAATACATGGGATGAAGTAATGAAATCGGATTTGAAGCAAAAAGGTGTCACCAAAGATCTAGTAAAGGCCAGACTGATCTGGAAGTCCATTTAATTGAACTGTCCAACACATGCCAGCATGTACAACAGACGAACAACCAAACATGACGATGATGATGGTGATGATGATGATTATTATTATCATTATTATTATGATGATGATGATGAAATTAACTTTCTTTTTCTTTACTATCAACCATAGCCACAGGTCACTCGTTCAAATAAAAGATTTTCCTCCATCTAAAAAAATCGACAATGATATCGTATTTTCTTTTTTCCTTGCTTTTATACAAACAAACCCCATACTTCTCTACGATACCTTTTGTCCCAAATTTTGCACATGCCTTTTTGTAAATATGCATTTTTCTAGGCTTTTTCTTAAGGAGTACGGTTAAAATAGACGTTGGTCAAAGCCTTGAAAGACTGGAAAATTACCCCTGCTATTGTTTTTAATTAAAATATGCTNTGATGATGATGATGATGATGATGATGATGATGATGATGAAATTAACTTTCTTTTTCTTTACTATCAACCATAGCCACAGGTCACTCGTTCAAATAAAAGATTTTCCTCCATCTAAAAAAATCGACAATGATATCGTATTTCCTTTTTTCCTTGCTTTTATACAAACAAACCCCATACTTCTCTACGATACCTTTTGTCCCAAATTTTGCACATGCCTTTTTGTAAATATGCATTTTTCTAGGCTTTTTCTTAAGGAGTACGGTTAAAATAGACGTTGGTCAAAGCCTTGAAAGACTGGAAAATTACCCCTGCTATTGTTTTTAATTAAAATATGCTTGAAGCTATACTTAAATATGCTGTATTTACTAAATGTGCCTAGTTTGAGGAGCCGTGGCTTAATGATTAGTGCAACTGCACAGTAACCAAGAGTTCAGCTCGGGGAATCGAACGCGGAAAAAAAAATGTGCTTAGTTTATGCAGTCGTCAACTCAATCCTGTAATGATTATAAGTCACGGTACGTTTCTACCCTTCATTTAAGGACCTGGCCATTTCACGTTTCCAACATTAAATTCCCGTTTTTCTTTCAAGGCCAAAATATCGATCCACATATTGTCTATAGTATTCATTTAAAAACTTTGAGCACATTGGGTCGTTGTCTTACTGGCTTTGTGATATATCTTATTGATTCACCAACTATCTTCCTGCTACCATCAAAGTCTAGAGACAGTTTCTTTGTAGGCAGCGGGATGAGCCTGAAATGGATTTCTATTTTCAAGTCTGACACTCTCTAATTTCTCCCCTCTAAATCACCACCTATCCAGATCTCTTCCAAATACCAACAAATAAAAATAAATGGAAAAACTGTTACTACCAACTGAATTTGAACAAGTGCCTCTACAAAGCGAGCTATCGGAGATGCACATTTAAACAGATCATCTCTGCAACTTAGGCATTCCGCTTTTACTTTATATATTTTCCCATACACGGCGCGATATTTTTTCATGCCCATTTGTTAAAAATCTCATCCATGTTTACATATAGTGATGAGAATCTTAATCCTAACGACGGCTTCAACACCGGAACAGCTGGTCTCAACAAACACAAAGAGCAAGCAAAATTGCCAATATTTTCACAATTTCTGCGAATTTTCACTATTTTATATATCTTCTAAATCTTTTCTCGATATCAACTAGTAATGCAAACTGTCCACAGGAAATATCAGTAAAAAATAACAGATTACTGAATATAACATGGCAAAACTTGAAAATAAATACCTCTCCTTCCAGTGTTCAGTCATTTAAATCTCAAACAGACAGCGTTTAAAAACAACGAAAAATAAGCAAGAACTTCAGGTAACTCGGTATTTTGAATAACCACAATAATGACTTACATCTGTAAGGATCTCCGTTAACTCTTGTCCGCCATGATAAACAGTTCCAGAAACGTGGCCAGAATCCCACGCACTGTCTTCTGTACATGCAAAAGATACAAAAGAAAAATAGTAATTTCAATCCTTGGCTTCTGTATTAACCAAGTATCCAAAATCACCCTGCACTCAAAATGACTTTCGAAATCTCTATACACTTCCTGTACACTCCCTTCCCTTAAATACCTGGTCATTGACTATTTTCAGTTAGTCGAAGGCTATTTGAGCTTCACGTTGTCCGGTTTAAAGGGCAGTATTCCCTTTTGTGAAAACAGGAAAAGTCGTAAACGGTAAACAACCTTATTCTATTGAATGATCTTGTTAGAGAAAGAGAAACAGAAACAAATGTCTACATAAGCTTTAAGCTAAATTAAGATTGAAAGAAAAAAATGCCCATGACCAAAAGAAGTGGTCTAATAGAGTTTTGGGGCAATCTTATGGCCTTTCAGGACTCCCCCCATAGATGTCACCAAATCTATTCTGTAAAAATGTAGATGGTGTATTCTTGACATTAAACTATCGAACTGCTTTTAAGCTGTCTGGCACGAGAAGGGGTTGGGAGGAGTCATTAATCGTGTTTATTATTGTGATTGCCAACAACTGCCTCAAAGTGGTATCAAACAGGTCAAAGCAAAACCACTTGCAGGTCTTGACTTAGCTGACAGTTCAGCATTGCAAAAATAATACAACATTGATGGAGAAGTTTGTAATGATATTAAGGTGAAAACTATGCTTGCAAGAAACTGGATCCGAACTGGTGTCTATGGCTACCACGCCCACATGTTTGCCCTATCGTTGGATATCTCATCTCAATCACGCATATAGGGCTGCCCCCCCCCCCCAGAACGAAGACTTCCCTTTCAAGATCAGATTGACTGAATTCTGCCTTGCTACCCACTAACGGTACTAAAAAAGGAAGACAAGTTTAAAAAATAAACCCGATAAACGAACTGCCCTTAATATCACTTTAGGAAAACTCGAGATATCTGTGCCAGCCAGATCAGTGACGGTTTCATAACTACCGATGATGATTTAAACAGCGTCGCATTCTAGTCCACACAGCACGGGTTTGAACCTAAACCAAATATGGAAGTCAAACTATTCAGCTCGCAGTCAAAAAGTAGACTAAACAGTAGCAAAGTCAAACCTGAACAACTACTATTTGAAGAAGAACGCTGGGGTGATCTAAGAAGTTAAAGAAACATCCAAATGGATTTAAAAAACGTGTCTCTAAATCATTCGAATAATTTTATAAAGGTAGGAAGTAAAATATCTTTTTTGGATATAGCAAATTATACGAGACCAAAAAGGCAGACTCAGTTCTACGTGGTATAACAAACCTACAGACTCAGGGTTGGTTTCAAATTACCATGCATTGGCACCCCGACGCTATACGCGATCGGTTGTACCTGGATTTGTACACCGGATAACCCGTGCATGTAGTACATGGAAAAATTTCCATTCTAGTATGTTGAAAGCCAAAAGAATACTGGAACGAAACTAATAGCCGCCGATGTTTCATGAACCCATCATTGTGCAAACTATCACCTCAATCATGGAAAACAATCGTACCGCAATTGCAGATGATGTGACACTAATTCTCCATCGTCAAACCAACCATCGGATTCAGCAGAAACCATAGCAGTCCAGAAGAAGATGATCTTCATCCAATACAGGGGAAAAGTCACAGAAGACTATGAACGGGCACTGCATGCGAGCCATCAAGCAGACTGATAATGTCTTTGCGAAAACTGAAAACAACTTTACCATCGTTGAAACCAAAAATTAGAGCACCAACGAAGTGGGGCAGTATACCAAACATACGTGTTCAGGTTGTGTAGCCTGCTATGTCGCCCAAACAAGCCGGCATATCCTGGCCCGCTTCAAGAAGCACAGTGCACCATCTCAACCAGTCAGCAAGCATTTCAAACACTGAAACACGAAGCTCACATTTGACCATATGGATACACTGAAATCATCAGCTCGAGGTGAACAGCATCTACTAATTCTTGCGGTTCTATTCATTGCAGAAAAGAAACCCTCTATCAACACGAAGGATGAGTATAGGAGCCGCACTCTGACGATCAGGCTGTATTGATTTTATGTTGTAGTCAGGTTACCCTGACCACAGAATAATGGAATTTGGACTTCTGGTTTGTGCTTCTGGCATATTTCTTCAGTCAATCAATCAATCAATCAATCAGTGTCATTTCCTCGGAGTCGAAGGTTGTGTACCATGTTCTGCCAAGCCAGTTTATTTTCAGATAATCTTTTGACCACCCCTATCGTCCCACATTTAGACCATTCTTTTGTGTCATCTCCCCAGATTCTCCTCGGCCTACTACGGTCTTTCGACACTAATATTTCTGTTTATATTTTTCAGGTTTGAAAATGATGATGAATTATCAAAAATATTCACCTAACATATATCAATTTTCTCAAGGTTTGAATTCTCCAATAAAAAAACTCTACAGTAGAAAAAAACCGTAGTACTATTGGTAATGAATTGTAAAGCCCAGAATTAATAGGGTCGAGTACCTGCTAAAAAACAGCACCCAAACATTTCAGGCCTTGTCTTGTGACAGCTACCAACTGCTAGAAGCCTCAGCGGTATACCAGAGGCAAACTGGGGAAGAACAACTAAAGAAAAAAAAACAGTAAGAAGAGATGGGTGCAGCTGACGGACCCTTCATGACCTTTACAGAATGGTGCGCATAAGAAGCCAGCCAAAGCACCAGGAGTGGTCACAGAACAAGTGGCCACAGAGCAATAAAACAGAAAAGAAGAAAATGCAGAAAGGAAAAGAACCCAGAGCAATAGGACGCAGAACAATAGGACAAAAACAACAAAAAGGAAAGAAGGTGACCATAAAGAGAGGCAAGGGGTGGTGGTTGTGGCTACTGTGTTTAAATAACAACTTCTTTCATAAAACCGATTTCTACGCAGGTTAATATAATCTGTAATCAGCAATCTTTGCGCTTTTTTTCACCGCAAATATGACCATTCTTAGCCTTTACAGAATACTCACAATACATGTCTTAGTTGACAATACACTTATCTTTAAAAATAGCAAAGAATGTAATGAAAGCAACCCCAAAAATGTCACTTAAAATTCAGTTCTAAATATTGTAAATACTGCAGGAAAAGACTCTGGGGTCCATCTTTGTCAACCTTTGTCAACCTGTTAACACAGTATTATGATACAGTTTGCGAGTACTTGAGGACGTCTTTAGCCGAAAATGGGATTCACGTTCAAACTCAATCTACAGTATGCAGTCTTCATGTCGGTGTAATAAATTAATTATCAAATAGTTCTAAGGCATTAGCAATAATTACCTAGATTTTGTAACTTTTCAATAGCCTTACTGAGTTCTTCCTGTGGGAGGTCAATGAAATAAATTTTGATCAGCAGATAGTCAATATGACTGCGAATGCTCAAATAAAGAAATGGGGCAAGTGCAAATGTTACATAAATGCTGGCTAAAGAAACACTATCACGGCAATAACAAATCTGCACCTACACCTACACACCCACACATCTATCTATCTATCTATCTATCTATCTATCTATCTATCTATCTATCCATCTATCTATCTATCTATCTATCTATCTATCTATCTATCTATCCATCTATCTATCTATCTATCTATCTATCTATCTACCTATCCATCCATCTTAATATTCTGCTCTTTGTCACAGTGTTTGGTAACAATCTGCATTGGTAATAGTGTCTTTTAGATTATATGGTTACTCAGTGTTCTAGTGGGCTTAGGTACTCTGTGCCACCCTTACCCCTTACATTCTAGGTATATGCATGCTTGTTTCGCGTGTCTGTGGTATTGTGGTGTCATTCAGTGCTGTTGTGGGTCTGTGCTGATATTTGTTTGTTGTGACTTGTGAGTAATATGATCGTGAACGTAGACGGTGCTACCTTCAGTCTATTTTATGCGAGCAGTTTTATATTTTGTTATGTTAGCAGATACTTGTGTGGAACATGCACTTTTAACTACGTGCAATGATATAATTACTGGGTCGCCTGCGTATGAGGATAGTTCGACATCGTTTGGTACGTTGTGCATGTATAAATTTTATTGTATTATAAATTTCTTGGGATTAGAACGGAGCGGTGTACGGCTCCGTGTACATTGTACGGGCCATATTCAATTTTTTGTGTTAGATGGGTGAGTAGCATTGNTTTATGCGAGCAGTTTTATATTTTGTTATGTTAGCAGATACTTGTGTGGAACATGCACTTTTAACTACGTGCAATGATATAATTACTGGGTCGCCTGCGTATGAGGATAGTTCGACATCGTTTGGTACGTTGTGCATGTATAAATTTTATTGTATTATAAATTTCTTGGGATTAGAGCGGAGCGGTGTACGGCTCCGTGTACATTGTACGGGCCATATTCAATTTTTTGTGTTAGATGGGTGAGTAGCATTGTGGTAGAGGGCTGTGGTCTTTTCCGTGTTTTGTGTGTGACACTGGCATGTGCGATTTGTCCTTGAGTAAGATAAGCAGCTCCTCTACTACTTTGGGTGGTGTGCAAAGTGGTGTTATAGGTCTATATGAGGGAGCCTGCGTTGGTGTTTTGTTTCGTTTCAGAAGTGTTACGATTTTACCTATTCTCCGAATGTGTGGTAATATGCAGTGTGCGTATGAATAATTGGCTATGCTAGTGAGTGCTTGTACGCCATGGGGACCGACATGTTTCAAGTGGATTTTTGAGTTGTTATCGATGTTTCTAGCCGAGCAGTTTTTGAGATCTTGATGCCTCGAGCAGTGTCTCTTGTGGTGGCAAGTATTACTGCGAGACCTAGTGGGAATCTTGATTTGCGTAGATGAATCTACCTTTGTTGGGCTTGGGAAGGTTAGATGTACGAGACTTTTGATACTTTTGTGTATTAAGGAAAGGTTGGCCTTGTAGCTTAGTGTTTCTTGAAAAGCTAATCCGTTTTCTATTTCTGTGTTTAACTCGTGTGTAAAGTTCGATGTCCTTTATAAAGTTGTAATTTCCCTTAGGAATTTGTTTAAGTCAGGCGTAAAGTTTGGGCTGCAGTGATTTCAGTTGCCTTTGGGGATGTCTCTTTTGTCTGCGCTATTAATTATGTCATTAAATTGTCTTGTGTCATGTAGCATTTGTGGCGATGTTTTTCGCGCAAGGTTTTGTTCCTGGAAGTGCGCCTCGGTGTTCAGCAATAACTCATCCCAGGCAGCGCACTTATGGTTGGGGATGGTTCGTTTTGTGTTTGAGAAAGTGTCAATGAGGTGTGGCGTATTGGTATGATGAACAGGTGGTCTGATTATTATCTCTGTGTTTTCCATGTAATTGATGGTGCTATATTGGGTGAGCAGAAAATATGTCTGGGGTAGTGAAAATGACGTTTCTGTGTGTGTTAGTTGTTAGTGCGTCAGGGAGGGAGGTTGGAGTGTATGAAAAGGATGTTTAAGTTAGAGAAGGTGTTGGTGTTCTGGTAGTGGAGAAGTGGGTAGTAGGTGTGGCAGTAGGTTGACTATGTAGTGCTGGTTGGTTAGTGTTAAGTCGGGAGGGAAGCGCTTCAGGAGTTTCTAGTTGCTGTGCATTGTTGTTCTTGTCTTCCTGCATAAGATGCATCTCCAATGTAAGCTGTATTTTTTAGTGTGGTGCACCAAAGATGCATCCATTTCCTGCATGAAATGGAGTGGATGGAGTCACCCCCGGTCCGGGAAGCTGTGACACGTGTACTTCAGATAAGACATGTGTAGGGGCTAGGGGTTTTTTAATGTCACCGGGTTGGAGTAATTGCAGGGATGCACTTTAAAAAAACCTGGTGAATTACACTGCGTGGTACAACTCTGCGTGCAGTACCCTGCAGAGCATTTTGGAAGCCACTTCTTTAATTATAGATTGGGCTCATCCACGTTTCTGCATGCAGGATTCACTGTTGCAGTTAATTCCAGACTTCTGAATGAAGATGATGTCTGCCATCTTTTTTCGGTCTGGAGAGATTCCAGAACGATGAAGCTTCCACTTTGGAACCCTACCAAACGGTGAAATTCACTCTCGCCCTGCTGGGTAGCAGATTTCTGCTATGTTTCAAGCTCGAACCATCCTATATAATATTTTCAATCTCTGCTGTAGACCTGGATAAACAACTCCTGTGTTCTCTTCCTTGTTAGGTCTAGTTTGGGTAAAATTGCTGGTTTTAAGTTTTTAAATTTGTTTTACTTCTGCTCTTAAAGGATGAGCTTAAGGCAATATCTAATTTACCCTTATTTTCCGGATATTTTTTAGACATTTATTTAATTAACTTGAATTCATAAGTTTCAGTTCTTTCCACGGCCACCTGCACGGAGGAATTTTAACCATAGCAAACATAATTTTGCAATTTCAGTTTCAATGACGGGATGTTACAATTTATAGTTTATCATGTTTTATTTTTACATTTTCTGCATGCACGAAAATCCAACCAAGAGGAACTGTATTACAGGGAGTTCGTTTTTAACAATTTTCAATGCAAAAACTGTTCTACTTTTCACACACAAAATTGTGAATGTTAAAGAGGCTTTCCATCTTCTGTCTAATGTAAGCCTTAAAATACTTTCCATGGGTATCACTAAAACTATAAGCCCAGTTTACCTTGTACCCTTCTGTACTCACACCTAATAAAATCTTTTTACACCGTAAGTTCTCAGTCATTTTTTTCCTTTGGAGCTCCTTAATTAAAAATACACAGGTTGCAGGAGTGCGGAAACAACTTCTGTTAAACAAAGTCTGTAACACCACAATCTTGTACCTGGTATTATTAAGAAATTAATAAAAGTATAGAAACAAATAACTTAAATAAATAAAACAGATTGTTTGTATTGCCATACCCTTGAAAGTCCTTTATCTGGAAGCTGAAAATAATAATAATAAAAAAAAACAATTACAAATTATAAGAAACAATTCACCAGTTGAGTTATACAGTCATCAGTCCATTAACGTGTTATTCCCAATGCAATATTTTCTTACATCAAGACTACATTTACTCAAATAAGTGTTATCCTGTTTACGTAAACATGTTTTCACAAATGTACATCTCCTAAAATTAGCACAGTTTTGTACCACATTTGTCAATCAATACCATCTTTCTCTTGGTTAAGTTCTCCTTACCGTTCCAGTCCATAACAAATCTCTCCCAAGAAATCCACATCTTTTGTCCACTGAGGGATCATCTGCATAAGCCATAGGTTGTCTAACTTACCAACAAAATGTAATATGTTTTGTGTGAATTAAGGAAGGGTGTATTGAGAAGTGTCCAGTCTTGCAAGTTTTTAGCTTAATCCCATTCAATTATTATAACACACAAATACTGCATATTTTATCTGAGTAAATGATGAAATGTAAATATTAAGATACATGCTTCTTAAGTCAACATCAGGTACAGTTTAAAATATTACCTATAATAAAGCTGTGTGAAAACAGCACACTCGGGGGTGGCTGCGCAGCAAGTAAATTACTTCTTGCCCACAAAAGATCGAAACTAATCACTTATAACCAAGAAGCTCCAACAACTATGACATGAATTTTCTTTGTCTGATAGCCTCTGAAGGCAGTCCTTGGTTGACAAAAAACACCGCGGCTTCAAAATGATGATGCAGTACTCTACAGTAACGCGTTGCATTATAGTTATGGCGGGAAACTTTCATTTGTCTCGCATCCTCATGAGCAGAAGCAATATCATTATTACCCAAAAGCCGGTAGTGTGTGTAATTCATCTCTTTTAGAGGATTCATACCCACTTGCAGTGCTCGATAGGATTGAGCGACCAGATCTATAACCACTACTTTGAACGAAGGATATTTTTATCTGTAACAGAGTAACGCGACAATATTTTACATCACTGAAATCTAGTTTGGGGAATGGAAGTTCGGAATACGTTTTCGCATTTCCGATAAAACAATTTTCATCACTTGATTTCGATAAAATTGCGTTGATGATTCCTGAAAATGTGTTTAAATAATCACACCTCGTCACATGTTAATGTAAAAAAAATCCCACTCCCTCCATTTAGAAACCACTGAACCAGTGCTACTACTTTTATAGTCTCTTGGCATATGTTTGTTGCGTCCTCCATGCGACTTAAAAGTCTGAGCCCGGAATTGCAAGACATGTCAAAAGCGGTTTACAGCCCCTCCACAACACCCAGCAAAAAAGCACCGTATTTTCAGTTACCTTCAATAATGTGGAAAAAAACTTTGACCATTTTAAATGAATTATAAAAAATTTAAACTACAACCTTCATTATCTACAATTCTATCATAACTATGCATAAACAATTTCAACATATCCTAACGAAGACAAGCAAAAAATTGTTTCTTTTCCATCTTAATTCTCAATGTCACACATCCATGAAAATTTCGTACATGAATAAACTCTTTTATACCCCCCACTCCTTAACGTTGTTCATAATTCAAAACGCGACCCATTTTTCAAAAACGTAAAGAAACATGTGTGCAACCACAATGTGTGTTGATGTATTGAGATCTGAAGCTGAAGCCGAATAGGTCATGGTAATGAGGCCCTTTTTGGGTTTGAATTCAATTAGTGTTAACATGATTATCAGTCGCACAAAGAAAGAAAACATATTCTGAATAATATTTAAATAACTTGGCTTCACACTGGCCGCAACAAAAAGATCAACATAAATAGTTTGTTGATTGACACCTTCTATTAAATAGATTACACAGGTAACACTGTTCTGTTTTAGTCTTTGTAAGTATTTATTGTGCAACTGCCCAATGACTTAAGACTCGAAATATGATTTTTATTTCAAATACAAAGAGAAAAAAAAAATGATGAAAAATTGAATTCTGGGGAAAAAAGGTCTTTGCCAATACCTTGAATACCCCCTTAGTCCCACCCCTGAGCACACTGATCACTGGATGCTATTAACTCGCAAAAATAGTTGAATGAACACTACGCCTTAATTGTTATTGCCATACATAATGTGAAACTCTGTAAATCATGCACATCAAAGCTCTTCCATATTAAAGTGAAATAAGCCAAACATAAATACCAACAGTAATATGCGAAGAATATATTTAACATCAAATAAGATAGCACAAGACCTACTTACTCTCTGTACATATGAATACCCTTCTTTTAATGTGAATGCCATTGAATTCATATCATCTAGTGTTTTATCAAACTCTGCTTTTATCTGTCAAATTTCAATGATAAAAAATTATTGAAATGTTATCCCTATTGCTATTTTTTATCACTAACATATTGGATATTCCCAGACATATTGGGTTTTAATTTTTAAACCCTTTAACAAGCACTGCTTGTTGAGAACGCAAGAGGTGGGGAGTTTGGAATGTGTAAATTAATTCTGGATGGATGTCTCTGCAGATTCAAATTCCATCACTGTAAGGCTGAAAGGAGAGGTGTATAATACAACAGTGAAACCTGAGCAATGAAGAAGACACAGGAGAAAAAGATGAATGTTGCAGAGATGAGGATGTTACGCTGGATGTTTGGAGTCAGGAGAAGAGATAAAATTAGGAATGAGATGATACGAAGAAAAGTGAAGGTAGCTGAAATAGGCTCGAAGATGCAAGAAAGAAGACTGGATTGGTATGGTCATGTCATGAGAAGACAGGAGGACCATGTTGGATGAAGAGTGATGGCAATGGAAATTCCAGGACAAAGAACAACAGGGCGACATAAATATAGATTGAAAGACAGATTAAAGGAAGATTTGCAGGAAAAGAACCTCTATGAACACCAAGTAGGAGATGGAAAAGAATGGAAGAGACTCTCGAGGAACAGTGACCCCATAAAGAAATGGGAAACGGTGCTGAAGATGAAGAAGACTGCTAATTTTTGTCAAGTTAGAGATAAAAAAGTAAGAACTCAAGTTTAACACCAGAACGGTCATTACATGTACCGCTAAGGAAAAAAATTAAAATGTTACAATGAAATAAAAAAATCCACAACAAACCATCAATTTTGTTCACAAATAAAAACTCGATATCTTTGTTTATGTGCACGTGTTTGTGCAAATGAAATGTATGTGTAAAACAACCTCTTGGAGAGGAGTCACAGATAAAGCACAACAGCAACTTAATCATTCAAGTTTAGGGAAACGATTTATCGATACCATGTTTGGACAAATTATAGAAAAGATGAAACGATTTTTGGTTTAACTTAGCTCGCATTTGAGGAAACGACTAGGCACCTTGTTTATATTAATATATTATTACACCCATTCTACGTAATTTTAGAGGAAATGCGTCCACATGGTTAAAAAAATGTTTCAACACATTCATTTGAGCCCGGAATTATCTAGGGTTTTTGTTAATAATGCAAGCACTGTTTGTTTCATATTTTACGTGGTCACAATACATAAAAAACACTTCCATCATGATAAACTAAGTAATATTGTTTAATCATTTTATATTCTTTGAACGGTTTCGTTTTTGTTATTATTCTTCACGAAACTCGAGAAAAAACAAGTCGAAAGTGATACAAAGCAAGCTATTTTTATCAATAAATCCTCTCTATATACAGCTGGCGTTTCGTCATGACACGCGATGTAGTAAGAATTCTATTTATGGTACTCAACCCGAACTCTACATTGCTGGAAGAAAAACGTATGACTAAAACTATTTCTATGTAAGGGCTATGTTCGGATAAGATTCGTTCTGTTGTTGAAAAATTGCCTATAAAAATGAAGACGACTGCACGACGTGCCTTTTTTGTGCCATTAGAGTATTCTCTAGTTGTCAAAACTCGAACACTGGTGCTTGATGATTGCATTTGTGAAAAGCTAAGGGGGAATTAAAAAAATCGGCAATTCCTTTGATTTCTTTCACTACGTAATCTGAATCAGCAAAATCCCAGCAATGGTAATCAACAATAGCCAGGCCTCTAAAAACTTCGTCATCAAAAGACTCGAACCTTTGCGTGATATTTTCCTTGATCAATGGAAAGTTATTTTGCATCTTCTTGCCCTTTCGTTTTCTCTGTGAAATTTTAAAAACTCTAATGCTCTCTTTGTAAACCGTGAGGCATTTTTAAGTGTTTTTACTTTTTATTTCTCCGTCAACAGATGTTAATTATTAAAAGTTTGGTTGGCCGGGAGATTTGTCAAATTTGCTTCGATTTTTAAATTGCCGTCGTCATCCGCAGTGGCCGTAAACGGTTAGATTACACTCAGCGGTTCGCAACTCGATCATCTTTTCTTGTCCCTCTATTGTAGCATCTACTGTCATCTGTAACCAAGCACTTTTGTTTCTGCATGGCAAACAATAAACGAGCAGTTATACGAAGAGCTTGGTGGTACAAGTGAATGGCAGCCAGAAATTTGGAACTTTGAAGCTTCTCATAAAATCGTTTTAAAGTGGACAACATCGTTGCCGTGTCGCATGTTTAACCACCACCATCGATCACATTTTCGCACAGTAAACATAAAGGTGCCAGGTTGATCAGTACCTCTTTTATAGCTCCGTACTTGTGATTTCAAAATCTGGTGCCATCACTTCGCACAAAAGAAACACAAGTTAAACCCAAATTTTAGGCAATCTGCGTTAAAAGCCGTCTTGGTTTCCCACTGTTTTTAAACAACTGGTAAATATAAAGAAGTAAAGTGTCGACGACTTTGAACTCAGGTTGACCTGCATACTTCGTTTGAGATACATGGAAAAGTGACGAGAAAAAGTTCGAGTTGTGGAGAATATTCTTATTGTCAGCTCTAACAACGTCGTCAGCTGGAAACTCAATACGTTCTGCACATGCTTTCTGTGCCTCTTGCCGGTAACGAACTTTAACCCATTGCTCTGTTGTACCTCAATTAAACCAGGAAAATCAAAATAGGGTTTCTCTTGTAATGCCACATGTAAAGCTGTCTGGGTGAGTCGTGTGATATTGCCTTTCGTTGATGTATCTAGTGTTGAAAATATTGTTTGTTGGGTCTTTTCCTACCTGGGTTGCTTCTTGACTCATTTGTGCTTGTGGTTCCTTTTTTTTTCAAGCTTTCTTCGGCCAGTCGTAAAAGAGATCCTTCTTTGCAATGTTTGTAAAAGTTGGCTTTGTGAATGTATTCAGGATCTTCAGTGCAATTTAAAGCATCTTCAGTGCAATTTAAAGCATCTTCAGTGCAATTTAAAGCATCTTCAGTGCAATTTAAAGCATCTTCAGTGCAATTTAAAGCATCTTCAGTGCAATTTAAAGCATCTTCAGTGCAGTTTAAAGCATCTTCAGTGCAATTTAAAGCATCTTCAGTGCAATTTAAAGCATCTTCAGTGCAATTTAAAGCATCTTCAGTGCAATTTAAAAGCATCTTCAGTGCAGTTTAAAGCATCTTCAGTGCAATTTAAAGCATCTTCAGTGCAATTTAAAGCA
>RDPX01000145.1:1114673-1125600 GCA_003991215.1 Morbakka virulenta
GGGAGGGAGGGAGGGGGAGGGAGGGAGGGAGGGAGAGAGAGAGAGAATGTGTGTGTGTGTGGTGGGGGGCATTTACATTTGTATTTAGCAGTAACATGTCCAAAATATTTAAATATTTTACAAAAATATAGGCATTTCGTCCTACACTTTAAACAATATATTGATACAAAAAATCACCATGATTATTTTATTTCAATGCACATCCCTGCCATTACAGAAGGGCATCCTCTCTAGTGTTCAAAAAGTCAAAGAAAGTATCTTCACTAAAAAACCAAACTAATTTCAGTTTAACTTTACCTGCTCATTCGTACAGCAGGGCTTAAATACCAATGCTCAAGATTCCAAAAAGTAACTTTTCTTAACATTAAAAGGAGACCCTAATTAACTTTGTGCTTTAAAAGACTAATGCTGTTCATTATAACCATTGCTGGAATATCATAAATATCAGCTTAGAGATTTGATGCCTGATGAGTTTAAACAATGAATAAGCAATGGTTTGCAAATAAATCTGTGCCTCATTTTCAACCACCCAACAATTGTATAATCTAAATAAGACTGTCATACTCTGAAAAACAGCAGCCCTTTTAAGTCTCTCTAGCCTACCCAAAAGCAGCCCTACTGACAAAAGTAATTTTGCTTTGTTTAAATTGGAGGTATATTTTCAAATACGACTTTAATGAAATATTATTGGGAACTTTTATATCTTGGTAGGGAACAAAAGATTTTAGGTTTATAATGTGTTAAATGAAGTGGGCTTTCAAATCAACAATAGCTTGCTTTCAAAATGTTTTTGGAGCCCTTAAAAAACCCATGTGACACCAATACATTTTTAAAGACAAATGCCTGGCACTTCAAGGAATATTATGGCAACAAATAAAAAAACAACAAATGGAAGAATAAATTAATAGAAAACTTGGAAGCAATATGAAAACAATGCAACAAGAAGTGAAAAAAATAGCAAAGAAATGAATTATTATATTCTTAAGCCAAGGGTTTACAAATAAATAAAACAGGCTCTACAATAAATACAGAATTTAACTAATTGTAAAAAATGTGATTCCTCCATAATTTAGACAAAAATAATAATAAAAAACATTTTTCAACAACAAAACTTGATGAGAAAAAGAATGACAATGATTATACAGAAAGAAAAAACAACAGTAAAAAGAACAGCTAAAATTAAATTTCTTTACATTATTGTTGTTCCAGAGTTTATTGTCTAGTATAGATCATCCTAGAAATTTAGGGAAGTTTCTGGTATGTATGGAGCATGACAGAAACTAGTAGAAGCTTCTGGAATGTCATGGGACATTACAGAAACTTGCAGAAAGTTCTAGAAACTGATGGAACATTGTAGAAAATTCCAAAATAGTAGACAGTTGAAAAATATATAGAAAAGGCTAAAATATTCTGGAAGGAACTCTAGAGTTATGGGGAAATATTTAGATTATTCCAGTAAATATGTCTGGAAAGTTTCCTTAGTTATAGTATAGTTATAGGGCAGTACATAAGGGCAGCCAGAGTTTTGTTTATTCTATACCAGTTTCAATGCCTGTAAATAAAAAAGTTTGGAATCCTCTGGCATAAGACATAAAGATAATAACAATGATAGAGAATGCAAAAGGTAAAGGGTTGGGGTGGGTAGCGAGAGGTGGCAGAGAAATAGAAAAATGCTAGCAGAAGGACCTCTGGAGGCAGGTAAAAGTGAATTATGGACAGGCTTGTTTAAATAAACAGAAGGTTGCAGGATATGTAAAGAATGGTTTACAACTTTTAACTTACTTCCTTCTCTGCAAAATATGAAAGAGAAAAGCCATCTGCTACTTTCAAAACCAAGAAATAGATAAAAACAGTACAATGCAGTTGTTGTCACTACCTGTAAAGAGAAAAGAATATTTAAAAAACAAACAAACAAACTGTTTAGTGCACTCCAAAAACTTGATTGTTGGAGTTTACATAAATAAACTTAAATCCAGCCATCTGCTTATTTCAAAGCCAAGAAATAGATAAACAAGTACAATGCAGTTGTTGTCACTACCTGTAACCGGGAAAGATGTTTTAAAATATTAAAAAGTTGTCAGATGTACTCTAAAAAATTGATTACAGTGAATCAAGAGACTAGGAATGTACAGTTGGATTAGTAGCCATATCTGAATAAAGCTTTTGTGATCACCAGATGTTACACTCCTATTGAATGTAATATCATATTAAGTGGTGGTAAAACCCTGCATTTATCAAGGTCCTGTCAAAAATGGGCTTTGTTTTGCTCATTATCATTGGTGAACAGGCCAAAAGAAGAGCAATTTAAATCACTACCAATTGGGTTCCAAAAAAACTCTAAAATCAACCACTTACTGAGAATTTCTAACTTACGCAAAGATTCTTAGGCCCAACCCACCAACTATTATAATGCTTTGAATAAGGACTCCCTCAATTAAGCACTTTATTATAACATAGAAACCTTTTTATTTCATTTCAAACTACATCATAATCAATAAATCCCCTTTTTTTCTTCCAGTTTTGTTTGAAAACTTTCTGCAAACCTCTTGTCATGTCACTGCAAAATACTTGGCTGAAACAACCAAGTCAATTTCTCACTGTCTTTTGTCAATAACTTCTGCAGTCAAGTTATTTGTTTTCCTACCAGTATTAAAAAAGACATTCAGACGTTTGAGCAGCAAATGCCCTACCAGAATGTCTTTGTCTTTAATGTGTCTATAAAGACCCAGTCCATACTTGTTATATATTAATACTTCAGTTCCTGAATCAGGTTTGCAAGCAACTGTGGTGATTATGAACTTGCCCTGTAAATCTGATTTTGTACAGCATTTCATGCTTTGATGACAATCCATTTACTCAACCCATGTTTTGCAATTATCGACAATTAAACTCAGTCATTAAAAAAACATTTAACAGGGAAAAAGCTTGATAATTTGAACAAGGAAATATTTCTAAATAAAACAGAATGCTTTAAAAAGTAAATCTCAGAGAAGGTGGGCAAATACATATTTTTGCAATCATGCAATTAGGAGATCTGTTATTAGAAGTTTGTTTCTTACAAGTATGTGTCAGGTTTTGTGTCACTGTCAATATCCTGTTCATCAAGAGGGTCACTTTTGTCCATTTTAAGAGCATCTACATTGAGCCTAAACCCATCACAAATAACTTCTTTTGTGCAGATCAGTCTAAGCGGGGCTTGAAAGACAGACAACTTAAGACAGTTTAAACATAAATGCATTTAACAATTCAATTGTATCTCACAGTGGGAAGACTGCAAAACTATACTGCAGAGCTCAAAATGAAAGCAATCTTGCAGGCAGACCACTTTTCTGTAAGTTGTGCAGCAAACTAATCTGAGATGATAGATTGAAGAATGATTGATCATCAAATTAACAACTGGATGAAGATTCATGCCCCCAAAACCGAGGACAAATGAATAGGGAGAAAAGGACTCACAGACAGCAGCAAGTCTCTTGGTGAAGAACTCTATAAAGAAGTTTTTCAATGGATTTTTGAATGACAATCTAAATGTATGTCCATTTCCCAACTTAACAAGCTTCAAAATAGCCAGACTATTTCCATGCCATAAAAACAGCAATAAATATTAAAACTGGACCAATAATTGGCAAGAATACCCAAATACTTGACCTGACTAATCTAAAGATGCCTCAGATTTAAAATATTTGTTCTGGGCTACAGGCTTTCTTTCCTAGAATAAATTGTTTTCTAAACCATGTATAGATTCAAAAAACCAACAAACAACATTAATGAAATTCACATCTGGTTTAGTCCAAATAGAGCAAACAAAGTTTATTAAGACAGGATTTATTACACAATGCACTTGATGATTCAAACTAGATTAATTAAAACAGAATTCTCTTTTTAAGTCACCCAATAAATAGAATGTCTTGTCAGAGAAACCCTTACATTAACTAAGACATTGAATAAAATATATCAGCTAGCTTCCAATTTATTCTAAAAAAAATACCTCCCAGTGTTCCATTCCTCTTGTTCGTCTGTGAATCCATAATCTTACTTCTGCTAGGTAGTATACAAATGTCCACTGTTTGTAAAAGAAAACAACTTATCAATCATTTGACAGGGGCAAAAATCACAACACAAAAATCTTGAATTAAAAATATTGTTATATGCATGATTACACTGGTAGCCAATAAGACCACAGGACTCAAACAAACTAGTGCATTTGCTAATACTTACCTATGTATATTAAAAATAGTCCACTGAAAGTTAGTGATACATAGTACACACATCTATAAACTCAAATTACATTTTCTAATACCTACTTATATTAAACATAGGTCTCTGTAAAATGTTACATATATTGTACATGTATATATATATTGTATATATATGTATATATGTATTGTACATGTATATACACAAGGTAAAACATGAAAAATAAGAACTATTAGTTGCAATCACAGTTCTTTTTTTCCTGTTTTACCTTACGTGTATTGCTCTGCTACAAGCATTGAGCAGTCTTTGATACAAATACACAAAATTACACAAATATATGTATATATATATATATGTACATAAAGGAAAACACAAAAAATAAGAACTATTAATTGCAATTACAGTTCTTATTTATATATATGTATGTATTGAGAGTTTATGTTAAAAACAGGTTAAAAGGCAAAAAAATTTTCAACACTTTCACATAAAAAAGTTGTTTAGAAATCTACATACACAAAAGTTTGTTGATAACCAAGTTTCAGTGGAATCTTTTAGTTTTCCACTCCAATAAATGGTAACATTTACAGCAGAAATTCCTATTCAACACAAAGCATTCAAAGAACATAGTGACAGATTTATAATATTAAAATACTTAGTATTTTTTGAACAGTAATGCAAAATTTGTTCCTAGCTTAGACAATTTTCTATACCACATCAACAGTTGAAAACTTTATAAAACAATAGGCTTGGGAAAGCACATAGGACTACAATGTTAACTTCACATCATGGGGTTATGTCTGCACAAATCAACTATGATAGATTATGCTAACTGCAAAGTTCAAATTGTTTATGAAAAACTGCTTTGTTTTGCTTACAGTAAGCAACACTTCCTTTCACGTGCAAAAGTTGAACAGGAACAGAAGGCTAGTAAGCCTATTACACACCAATAATACCACAATGGGGGATTCCAATAGGGAAGCCTAAACCAATCCAATTAATTTTTAAAAAAAGTCTTATTTTTTTAAGTTAACCTGACAGACTTCAAGAATGTCAAGCTGCCTTTGTTACAAAATGCATACCAGGCACGTAAGGTGGCATCTAAAGTGTGTGTGTGAGGGAAAAGGGGTGCTTAACTAGAAAATGGCACAAATATACTAGTTTTGAAAACTTTGTTTCCATTAGTCTTAAATAATGAATCAAACATATTTTATGACAAACCCTTTGAAAAATTTTCTGCAGTGCATTTTTACTTTCAATTTATCTTGACAAAAAAGGCAAAATAGTGTTTTTAAATCTTTCTTAAAACGGGCATATCAGGGTAAACATACACTTCTACATATCCTGTAATCTTACTTCATAAATTCACAATCTCAAATATGAAAATTTCTCTACGAGTAAAAAAAGGGACCATTATGAAAATAAGGTCAGTTTGACCTTTTAATGTTATCTCTGCCACTTCAATTAGGGGTGATCTGTCATTATTTTTATTTTAACTCAAATTGTAATATTTTTATGCAACATTCTTGTTAGTATTAATTTATACAAAAGTTTGTAAATTAACTTTAAATTGTAATTTATTGCCTTTCTAGGTCTTTCTTTTTAAAACATTTGTAAAAATTTTTCATTTTATGTTTGTGGTAAATAAAAACTTACTTACTTACTAGCTTTTGGTAATCCAAATTTGTACCCTAAAGGCAATTAAGTAAGTATAAGCCCTTAGTCATGCCTGCCCAAATTTTACTGCGCAAAATGTTTATCAGTTGCAAAATCTTGACAATCGGGGTCACTGCTCAGTAAAGCACTAACCCGAATGCCTCAGTTTTAATTTAATGATTGAAGGAATGTTTATCATTACACGGTCCTACTAATCTTTGAGTTTTATGTCTTAATTACCAAGCATTCCTCGAATATTGTGAGAGAAAAACATCGTTGTGTACAACGAGACGTAGGGAGGGGGGCAGGGCAAATAAACACAATCCCTAAATTTTCAGTCGAGCAAAACAAACGCTTTATATCATTAAATATTCAAGCTGAGTAACCAAATTGTTCGCTGATTTCAACGATCATAGAAACTGCTGCAGAAACTGCCGAAGGTTTATATTTTGGTTTAGGATTACAGTTTTTGTGATGGCTTTTGGGTTGGTGTTAGGCTGAAGAAAAGTTCTGGTATCCACAACAGTTTGATTCCACGACTTGTGTATGTTGCCACTGAACCAACCACTGCTATTTCTATTAAAAGACTTATAAAATGTGTTTTAATTCAATTTTTGAGTAAACTAGCGACAATATCTTAAGGTTGTAATGCATTCACAGTTTCAGTCGTCGATAGCTTTACGCTATCTGTTTACATTTATTTCGTCTTGTTTTTAAAGGGTCAGTTTGAAAGACAAATTAATAAATTTTCAAAAATATACCATATCTGATTTTAAATGATAAGAATAAAATATAAACCAAACCAATTTTTGAAAATCTTAACCATCCCCCTCAAAAAAACCCCATAATTGCCAGGGTTCAAAGTTCATTTTAACTTGCATGTCGCCACGATGCGAAATTCTGTTTTGGTGTTGAAAAAACATCATTGATCCATAGCTTGGTAAAATTGGAGGTCATTGTCAACTTTGGGAGAAAATTCAATACCCAGGGCAAATGTACAATTTATTAAAACAAAAAAAATTATCAGGGTTCACCAAAGGAATCGCGAATCTCCATTACAATATCACTCATTTTTATGATGGGATGCGTTGTACTAGATGTCCAAACACATAACAAAAAAAATATATATATCAAAAAAAGCATAAACATTCACTTACACAAATTTCATTCCAATGCAAATATTCTGGTAAATAAGGTTCAACATGATCTAAAAGTGTTTCCCAAAGTGCGTAGAAGGCCATCATAAGGCAAAAATCTTTCCAAAGCACTCAATTCCAATTGATTACAGTAGGTAAAATCCTATTCTTTCTGAATTCAGCTCAATTGTACGTATCACCTGTTATGTTTGGCCTCGCTCAATTATAATTGCTGACTAATTCTTGCACTCCTTGGGTTAACTTGTTTTCAATACCTCGCAATCCAAACCCAGTTTGCGTGACTTAATTAGACTTGACTCTTCCTGGGTTGTGCGCTGTCGCCCCCTTGTCAACTGATGATCACAAGACAGAAGAGATTTCGTAAGAGAAACAGGCAACCAACACTGGGCTAAGAGCACCACATGTGACTTGCTGGCTTGCTTTCTTTCTTTCCTTTTTTCTTTATTGCTTTCTTTCTTCCTCTCTCTTCCTTTCTTTCTTTGTTTCTGTCTATTTTCTTTCTGGCTGTATGACTTTCATTCCTTCTTTCTTTTTTCCCTTTCTTTCTCTCTTTCTATGTCTTCCTTTAAGACCTTTGTCTCTTTTTATGTCTTTCTCTTTGTCTTCTTTCTGTTTGTCTTCCTTTGTCCTTTTTTACGTCTTACTTTCTTTCTTTCTGTCTGTCTTTGTTTATTTCTCTATCTTTCAGTCTTACTTTTGTTTGTTTGTTTCTTTATCTATCTTTTGTTCGTTCTTTCTTTCTTTTTGAGCAGGGTTCAAGTTGTACAGCTTGCTTCCGAGAGGGATCACCCAGGCTAAGGATGACTCTTTTAAGAAAATAGGGAACTTTTAACTTTTAGATGCAAACGGAAAAAACTGGCTTTTTTCTCTGTTTATTTTTAAAATTTCTAATTTTAACTTTCAGTTTTTTAAAATTCTTTTGATAGTTGTATTATTTATCAAGGAGACAGTTGATAGCAGTTTTCACTTACTGATTATTATTATTATTATTATTATTATTATTAGTAGTAGTAGTAGTAGTAGTAGTAGTAGTAGTAGTAGTAGTAGTAGTAGTAGTAGTAGTAGTAGTAGTAGTAGTAGTAGTAGTAGTAGTAGTAGTCGTATCATCATTATTTAAATTAATTGTTGCACAAAATCGTTACAATATTAGACTTTATGTCATCTGTGAACGGGGGAAAAACGGCCCTTCTGCTTACAAGGACCGCCTTCAATGAAAGGCCCAGTATTAGCCTTATTTAATTTTTTCACTGGAGACGTTACATTTNAAGTAGTAGTAGTAGTAGTAGTAGTAGTAGTAGTAGTAGTAGTAGTAGTAGTAGTAGTAGTAGTAGTAGTAGTCGTATCATCATTATTTAAATTAATTGTTGCACAAAATCGTTACAATATTAGACTTTATGTCATCTGTGAACGTGGGAAAAACGGCCCTTCTGCTTACAAGGACCGCCTTCAATGAAAGGCCCAGTATTAGCCTTATTTAATTTTTTCACTGGAGACGTTACATTTACAACTCTACAAAATTAAAAGCGCTATATATCTCAATGACAATTTGGGACCAAAACGCCTCATAGAAATACTAGTAATAGAAGAATCTCAACAGAATCAACAGAAGATTGATTTACCGTAATCAGAAAGGAAGTTCTTAGCGCTTACCTCGCCATCTCCCATAAACAAAACGAAACTGTTTTGTGTCTTGGTAGAAATTTAGGACTTTTTAAATAGGACAAATATACTACTTTTTTCTTGCGTGAAATTGATTGCACCAAGCTTCAAATATTGTACCTAAAAATAACGCAAATTCAAAATCTTTCGGTGTTGAGTGTCTTGATTTTGATCCTTGAACTTTGGACTGCATTTAGCAATGAGAGGTGTGGGTGTGGTGTGTGTATATGTGTGATGGGGGTTGGAGACAGGTAACAAACTTTTCCAGGGTCTTACCCTTCTGCTTTCAAAAGTTAATTTTCTAAATTAATCACTTTATGTTCTGTGTGAAATGACGAGACAAAGGTTAAATTAGAAGTTCAATTCACACTTGTTAAAACACTTCTTTTACATGAAATACTTGCAAATTGATGACTTTCAAGACCTCCCCAGAGTATGCAGGACGCTTCAAATATCATGTGAAACGTTTTTCCATAAGAGTTTTATTATCAATTTGAAAATTGTTTGAGTCGCATGAGATTTTTATCTTTATTTCATCCCCCACCCCCCACTTACCACCACACACTTCAAAATAAGAGCCACTGTTCCATTTTATTTACTGAGTGGACACAGATCATAAATTGATGTTATTGGATCGTCTGAAGCAAAGTTGAAAAAAATTGCCCACCATCACTTGGGGATGTTAAGTCGGGAAGGGCGACTAGAAGAAAGTCTAACAATCCTTTTTTTCTTTGCATGTTTGAAAGGACCAAATCTTCCTTCAATGTACTATTCCAATACCTTGGAAACTATTTTTAAAGGTACAATCTTTTTTACTGGTCAGGGTCATCAAGGGTTAAAAAAGATATGGAGGCCATTTGCCAGCAGCGATATAACGAGTTAAGATTATTTCATTTTGCTGTTGGTAGTACAGAAGAAATGGAAGATAATGTAACAAGTTCAAAATACAATTTTAAAAGGCAGACCAATGATGGAAAAAATAAATGCTTGTAAAAATATTTTCGGGTCTGCAATGGTATGACTTTAGAAATCAATATATCCCCATAACTTGACAACATATTTTAAGAATTTCAGAAAGGCAACTAACACACCTTGGTCCAAGGGTATTCCAGCCCTGATTCTATTGGTATCATTAACTGCCTTCACCTTAACTATATATTTATATAATCATATCTAGTCGGTTTTTATACCTTCATTTGCAGGTAAGACAATACGGTCTAAATCTTGCTGTTACCATAAGCACCTACTTGCAGCCACATTAGAGACTCCCCAGCCACAACCTGCAAACTATTGGACACTCCAACTTAAATGATGCAAGCTTGCACCCACTTCAAATAGCCTAAGATGTAAAATCCTCAGATTGGCTAAAGACCGTCCTAAGTGGATCTGTCACACTGCTGAAAGGATAGCAGCAGCCTTGAAAACAAAGGTTGCGGAAGTACGATAAGTACATAGTAATAACAGCAGGCAATGTTATAGTCATACGGGGAAAAAGTTTGGGATTTTCATAGCATGGTTGAGGATGGTCAGATTTTTTTAAAACCAATAGATGGTCCTAATTGTTGAGTCTTCTTTCAAAATTTGTAATGGTTAAAACCATACAAGGCATAATCCCACTAAGTATATGAAAGTGTTTATAAAGAAATGACAGTAAAAAACCTATACATGAATAGATTGATTAAAAATGAATGGATATCATAACATTTACACTAGGGATAAAAATTTTTACACACACTTTGTATATAGCAATATCATGGTTTATATTGTCTTAATACTCTTAAAATTGTCGGATTTAAGTCTAAATACACACTTCATTTATTCTAACAAATGATTAATTTTTTAACAACTTCAAAAAGCCACCAAGAATGGATGGCATTCAAAACTGACAGCGGATATCCAAAAAAAGCCACATAAAAAATAAACAAGACTTCAGTGGGCAGTTTTAGAGGTGGTTTTTGGGTTGATGTTGAGCTGAAGAAAAGTTGTAGTGTCCGCAACAGTATATTATATATGGACATATTTTAGATTTATTGAAAACGAAATGGCAAAACTACGAATAATAGTAATACTAAAACTACTACTGCTACTACTACTACTACTACTACTACTACTACTATTACTACTACTATTACTACTGCTACTACTACTACTACTATTACTACTGCTACTACTACTACTACTATTACTACTACTATTACTACTGCTACTACTACTACTACTATTACTACTGCTACTACTACTACTACTACTACTACTACTAC
>RDPX01000145.1:1137124-1166346 GCA_003991215.1 Morbakka virulenta
TCTATCTATCTGTCTATCTATCTATCTATCTATCTATCTATCTATCTATCTATCTATCTATCTATCTATCTATCTTTCTATCTATCTCTATCTATTCATCTATATACCTACCTACCTATCTATCTATCCATCTATCTATCTATCTATCTATCTATCTATCTATCCATCCATCTATCTATCCATCTATCTATCTGTCTATCTATCTGTCTATCTATCTGTCTGTCTATCTATCTGTCTATCTATCTATCTATCTATCTATTGATCTATCTATCTATCTATCTATATATATATATTTATCCATCTCTCCATCTATCTACCTACCTACCTATCCATACATCTCTCTCTCTCTCCATCTGTCTACCTACCTATATATCTATCTATCTGTCTATATTAACAAATGGAACATTTGTTAGATAAATCATGAAACACAGGTTTCCATGATTTAAGGACAGCAATCACTTTTGTGTGTTTCCAGGCCTGTGGGTATTTTCCCCTTCTGATGATGTAAGTCATAGAGGTAGCTAGCCATTCCCTTGCCTTGCGTCCAAGCTGGGTGATCATGTCAGGGTAGCTGCCATCTATTCCTGCCGCTTTGCCATTTTTCATGTCCTTTATTGCTGTGTCTACGTCTGTGTGGCTAATTGGGAATTTCCACACTGAGCCTTCGTTTGGTAGAGAGTTCCAGATTCCTTTGTAGTCTTTCCGTATCTTTCTCTCAAATGCATGGTTTGGAATATGTTGGCCACGTTGTTTAATTTCTTTAGCCACATTGTCTGCTTTGATGACTGGAGCAGTTTTGATTTGGTTCTGTTCAAGATTTAAATTATTTATAAGTTGCCATTCGTGACGGTCAGAGTGCTTCATGTCTACGTTTTCAACTGTATCAATGCATCCTTGTCTTCAACAATGTATCTAGTAGTTGTTTTGCTACTCCATAATCTTGAGTTCTTTCATATTTTTGAGTAAATTTTCACTGGCTTCTGACCAACATGGAATGTGTCATTTCCTAACCCCTCTTGGTATATTCTTTTTTGAGCTTTTTAGTATAAGCTTGCAAAATCTTGTGATAGGTCTATGCTGGCTGTTTGGGAAGTCAGCCAGTACTTCATGAGTTGCTGCAAGGGGCATTTGGTACTCATCCTACGTGACAAATGCGAGGTCTAGAGTATATTCTTTTTTCCAGCGTGGAGATTTAAATGTACCTCAGGTGCTTGAGCTGTAGAGAAGGAAAACGTCCGATTAAATTGTCCACTCGTTTAGTTCATGTCCTGGGTTATTGGCTTCCTTTTAACCTCAGTTAATGTGTTGGTTGTTGAAATCACCGATGATTACAGCTGGGTGTTGGATTTGATGTCTTTGGGCCTGGGACCAGCTGATTGTTGGAGGTTTATGGATGTTGGTTATTTCAGTGTTGCCCACGTTGATGGTACTCCGCTGTGTGAAATTGTCCTCTGTTGTACCACTCAAGTCAATGACTAATTCTGGTGTTCTGGCACAGGTACTCATCCCGTATTTTGGATGGCATTGCTTTTTTATTTCTGTATAGCCAGTGATGTTAGACCTTGAGGAAGCTGACTGTTGTTCTAAATGGGTCTCTTGCAGGAGGAGAATATCAATGTCTTGGTCTTTTAGAATTCTTGCAAGGTAGTCTCATTTTTGCATTAAGATACCCTCCACATTCAGTGACATGATTCTTAGTCTTGTTCAAAGGTTGATGTTCTTATGTATGGTGTCGAAGTCTAGCTTATTTTTCGAGTCTGCCGGGCTTCGTTCAGCAGGAACGCGGGCCTTTTTATCCTGGGCGACGACCAATCCAGTATGTGTATAACCTTTCCTTGTACTATTTAAGAATGGAAGTGTGGGTTCAGGATAAGGCAAACCTTGCCTGAACGCCGGGTTGGATCATCCTTCGTCTGGTTCCTCGTCTGTTACTGTTCCAGCACGATTGAATTCAAGCTGGTATCACCTCCAGAGTCAAAGGGACATGCAAGCCCTTGCACGACGGCAACGTGTTGATCCAATAGCAAGGGCATGCTTTATTGATTGGCAACAAGAAAAAGTAATTTAACATTAAAAGAATGTTTCAGATTTTGAAAACAAGGGGTTTAATTAGAACACAATAAAGCCAGTTATCATTTTGCCTATCATTAACCAAGCCGATTTTGCCTGAAACAAATTCGGTTATGGTGCAATTCAAAAACCCATCTGAAATAGACTAGATACTGGAGTGCTTAAGACCATAACTCACCAATCAGGCACTCTCTGCAACTTAATTCAAAATCAAGTCATCTGCAATCAGGTCTGCTGTCATCGCATTGATGAACATATCAAATGGGCTGTTATTAAGCTGCGTTTTATGTGAATGCATAAACACAGCATGCAAAACCAATTGCCTCTGACAGCAACGTCCAGCTCCTGGCCTTCTCGTGGCGGAACTGTTTCTTACCAGCAGGGGAAGGGGCGATGTTTATTCTGGCACTAACATGTCAGAAAACTATGCAGGTTAAACAATATCATTCTACTAAAATAATTTCTCCTTTTACTTTTGCTGTAGAATTCAAGACTGGAAAATAAAGATGGAAAAAAGAATTTATTGTATTCTCACAAGACACACTATAAGTCAAAATAGTTAATAGGTTGTTAAATGTATACACAAAATTATTTTTGAACTAGAGGACTCACAACATGCATCTTGTAAACATTTTTCATTGTCATAGGTTTTAAGCCTTCTGGAGTCACAGATATGTAACATCATCATAATTGTGCAATCTAAAGTTTATGTTTATGGATTGACATCATTGACATTACTTGAATATTTGATCCTCCATAATTCTGTCAAGGATTTTGTAATAAATATGAATGAGGTGTGAAAGTTAAATGTGTAAATATTAAGCAATCATGTAAATCGATATACAATATAATTATATTGTTAATATTAGAAACTGTAAGAACTGAATGTAAGGAGTCAAAATAAGAATAAAAGGATTGATTGGGAAATTACTTGTGTTACCTCTCTGTACTCTTGAATTTTTGGAGTGGGTTTGAGTAAGAGTGTGAGTGGGTGGGAGTAACTATGTATAAGTTAAATACTGTGTGAGTCAGTATCAATTGAATGGGTGGGAGTGGGTAAGAGTGGCAAGAGTGTAAGTAAGTATAGGTCAGTGAGTGGGAGGTTTCAGAATAAGTTAGTAGGTGTGAGGTTGAGCAAGTGGGTTGGGATGCGAGTGAGTATGAGGGAGTAAGAGTGGCTGGCTGGCAGTTAGTGTGAGTAATTGGTTGGACGTAAGAGTAAGAGAGAGAGAGAGAGAGAGAGAGANCATTACTTGAATATTTGATCCTCCATAATTCTGTCAAGGATTTTGTAATAAATATGAATGAGGTGTGAAAGTTAAATGTGTAAATATTAAGCAATCATGTAAATCGATATACAATATAATTATATTGTTAATATTAGAAACTGTAAGAACTGAATGTAAGGAGTCAAAATAAGAATAAAAGGATTGATTGGGAAATTACTTGTGTTACCTCTCTGTACTCTTGAATTTTTGGAGTGGGTTTGAGTAAGAGTGTGAGTGGGTGGGAGTAACTATGTATAAGTTAAATACTGTGTGAGTCAGTATCAATTGAATGGGTGGGAGTGGGTAAGAGTGGCAAGAGTGTAAGTAAGTATAGGTCAGTGAGTGGGAGGTTTCAGAATAAGTTAGTAGGTGTGAGGTACGTATGTACGTATGAGGTATGTATGTTGGTACGTAGAGATTGGGAGGTAGGTAGGTACATAGGTAGAGATAGGTAGATATGTAAAGGTAGGTAGGGAGATAGGTAGAGGTAGGTAGAAGTAGATAGGTAGGCAGGTAGAGGTAGATAGATATGTAGGTAGGTATAGAAAGGTCGATAAGTGGAGAGGTAGGTAGGGAGATAGGTAGAGGTAGGTAGGTAGAGGTGGGTATGTAATGTAGATACCTACCTACTTTTACCTACCTACCTCGACCTACCTACCTACCTTCCTATCAATCTCTGTCTACCTATCAATCTCTATTAACATACCTACCTCTACCTACCTACCTCTCTACCTATCTACCTACCCATACCTACCTCTACCTACCTACCTACCTCTCTACCTATGTACCTACCCATACCTACCTACCTACCCATACCTACCTATCTACCTTTACGTGCCTACCTAACTGTACCTACCTACCTGTACCTACCTCCCTGTACCTCCCTACCTACCTACGTTTAGCCGCCTCACTACTTACCTACCACTACCTACATACCTCTACCTACCAACCTCTACCAACCTACCTACCTACCTCTATCTACCTATCTAATGGTACCTACCTATCTCTGCCTACCTATACCTACCTACCTCTATCTACCTATCTAATGGTACCTACCTATCTCTGCCTACCTATACCTACCTACCTCTATCTACCTATCTAATGGTACCTATCTACCTCTGCCTACCTATACCTACCTACCTCTATCTACCTATCCAATGCTACCTACCTACCTCTGCCTACCTATACCTACCTACCAACTTCTACCTATCTCCCTACCTACCCCTACATATCTACCTACCTCTACATACCTACCTATTTACCTACCGACTTACACACCTATCTCTCTACCTCTGCCTACCTACATCTATATATCTACGTACCTCTACTCACCTACCAACCTGTACCAACCTACCCCTACATACTCAACTCCCTAACTACCTCTACCTACCAAGCTACGCCCTACTTATCTGTCTTTCTACATACCTGTGGCTACCTATCTACCTGTACCTACCTACTTATTTCTACCTACCTACCTTTATCTGCCTCTAAATATTGCCTCTAACTAACTACTTCTACCTGCCTACCTACGCAACTACCCATTTACTTCTACCAACCTAACTTTACCTACCCAACAACCTAATTACCTCTAACTGGCCAGCAACCCACCTTCCTACCCTGCCCTATCTGCCTACCTACCTACCCATCTACCTCTACTTAGTTCTACATATCTATCTTTACCTGCCTCTAAATATCTACCTCTAACTAATTACCTCTACCTGCCTACCTACCCAACTATCCGTTTACGGTACTTCTACCTACCTACCTACATCTACCTACCTCAACCTACCTACCTCTACCTCCCTACCTACCCAGCAACCTAACTATCTCTACCTACCCAGCAACCTAACTACCTCTACCTGGCCAGCAACCCACCTACCTACCTATACATCTACCTTTACCTACTTCTACCAATCTACCTGTAAATACCTACCTCTTACTAACTACCTCTACCTACCCACCTATGCACCTGCCTATCTACCTTGACCTACTTAGCTACGTTTCTACATACCTATGTCTACCTACTTGCACCTACCTACCTCTATCTACCTACTTATCTAATTCTGCCTACCTATCCACCTCTACCTACCTATCTACCTCTACCTACCTACCTACCTGTACATACCTACTTGTACTAAACTACCTACCAACCTACCTTTACATACCTCCATACACCTGGCTTTACCAACCAACCTACCTTACATGCTTACCTTTGCCTATCTAGATCTAACTGCCTCTACCTACCTACCTCTACCTAACCACCTCTACCCTAACCCATCTACCTAACTACTTCTAACTGCCTAAGTATTCAACTACCTATTTACCTCTACCTACCTATCTACCTTCCTACATTCCTATGTCTAGCTACCTATCTACTTCTATCTACCCATCTACCTCTCACTACATATCTCTACCCACCTACCAACCTGTACTTACCTACCTGTACATACCTGTACCTACCAACCTGTACCTACCAACCCTTAACTATCTCTCGCTGCCTACCTACCTACCTCCACGTAACCATCTTACTACCTAACTACCTAACTACCCAACTACCTAACTACCTAACTACCTAACTACCTAACTATCTAACTACCTAACTACCTACCTACTAACTCTAAATAACTACCTACCTGCCTGCACCTTCAGCCCTCTCCTACCTACGTGTACCTACCAAACTACCTAACCATCTCTACCTACCTACCTACCTACCTACACCCTACCTATCTACCTCTACCTACTTATCCACCTTATCTACATACCTATCTCACCTATTTACCTCTACCTACCTACCTACCTACCTACCTGTACCTTCCTACCTCTTCCAACCGACCTGTACCTACCTACCTCTACCTTTCTAACAAACTCTACCTACCTACCTCTACCTACCTGCCTACCTATCTCTACCAGCCTAACTATCTACCTCTACCTAGCTCTACCTACCTATGTACCTACCTTTACCTATCTCCCTACCTATGCCTAACTACTACTACCTACCTGTCTAACTCTAGCTCTCTAAATCTCCCTACCTATATACTTACCTCTACCTACCTCTACCTAACCACCTCCACCTGGCTACCTACCCATCTACCTACCTATTTTTATTTGCGTACCTACTTACACATTTACCTCTACCTAACTCTGTCTAAATACTTCTAACTGCCCCCTACACATACCTAACTACCTCTAACGCTCTACCTACCCAACTACCTCTTTACCTCCACCTACCTATCTACCTTCCTACATTCCTATGTCTACCTACCTATCTATATCTACCTACCTACCTACCTCTACCTACTTACCTCTAGCTACCTCCCTACCTGTACCTACCTCCCTCCCTACCTATCTCCACCTACTCGCCTGTACTAAACTATCTCTACTTGTCTATTTTACTCTTCCTACCTACCTCTATCTACCTACCTAATCACGTGTACCTCCCTACCTCTACCTCCCTACCTCTACCTACCTCCAGCTTTCTACTTGTACCTACCTACCTCTACCTACCTACGTATCTACTTTTACCTACCTCTGCCTACTTACTGCTTCCTACCTGCTTACTTTTCCCTTCCTACCTCTACCTACCTACCAACCTGTATCTACCTACCTAATTTCACCTACCTACCTCTACCTACTACCTACCTACATACCTACCTCTACCTACCTCCATATACCAGCCTCTATCTACCTACCTACCAACCTATACCTACCTCTATTTTCCTACCTAATTCTACCTACCTACCTCTACCTACCTCTACCTTCCTCTCCCTTCCTATCTTTACCTGCCTGCCTACCTACCTATCTATCTGTAGCTACCTACATCTATCTACCTGGCCGTCTATTAAAAGGTTTAAAAACAGGTACAAATAGACAGAGGGAAAGAGAGTCCGATATACAGGGGGAAGACTAAAATACAGAGAGATTGAGGGACAGAAAGACAGATTAACAGATATAGACATACAGAAAGATAGACGGAGAGATAGTGGTACAGACAGATACAGGGACATACAAACAGATGGACAGACAGAGAGAGGGACTGACAATCAGATACAAACTGACAGTCAGAGAGACAAACACAGAGAGACAGACAGAAGGACAGATTGAGGAACAGATAGACTGACAGTACAAGTGATGAACAGACAGAAAGACATACATGGAGATAAACTGAGACAAACGTAAGGAAAGACAGAAAGACTGGGTAAAAGACCAATAAAGGGACAGAGGGAGAGGTTGACAGACAAAGGTACGGACAGACAACATAAGAAACAGGGACAGACTGACCAAGGGATGGATAGGGAGACTGAGGGACTTACAGATGAATGGGAGGGACTGATAAAAACAGATAGACTCAAAGACAGACAAACAGTAAGACAGACAAAAGGACAGAAAGACAATCAGAAAGGGGCGCAGATAAAATACAGACAGGAGAACAGAAAGACAGAACGGTACAGACTAAGGTACAGACAGTAAGATGTACTGACAGAGTAACAAACAGAGGTAGAGACCAACAGACGTACACAGAGAGAGGCAGATAAAATGAGAGAGAGAAAAACAGACAGATAGTGAAGGTCTGAAATACAGGTTGAGGAACAAGGATAGATAAAAAGGAGATAAAAAGACAGACAGGCAATGGGGTGGAATGACAGGGAGACAGGTACAAACAGACAAGGGTACAGAGAGACAAATGGACAAACAAAGGGACAAACATATCGAAAGAAAAACAGAGGGAGAGATAAAGGTATAGACAGACACAGGGTCAGAAAAAGGTACAAATAGACCATCAGAATGACAGGGGAAAAGACAGCCAGACAGAGGTACAGATGGAGGGAGCCAGGGATGCTGGGCATATAGGGACTGTGTGACAGAGAGACAGTCAAAAAGACTAAGAGACTGACAGACAGTGAGATTGACAATAGGACAGAGATACAAACAGAAAGAGACATAGACAAAGAGTTTGACGGAAAGAGAGACAGGAAGAGAAGGAAAGAAAAAGAAGGGGAGAGAAAGAGAGACCGAGTTGAACAGACACAGGGATAGACGAACGCAGAGAGTGGCAGATAAAAAGACAGACCAACAGAAGTGGAAATAGTCAGAGGTACTGACGGACAAATAGGCACAGAGAGAGAAATTGACAAACAGAGGGACACAGTACGACTGAGAGATAGTACGACTGGCAGACAGTAGGACCATGTCTAACTAATATTGAAAATCATATTGCTCAAACCTTTCCGCTAATTTTCCTGTTGCCACATCTAGAGCTTCAAAATACAGTGGCTTGTAGGTTTCGCTTGGAGAATCAGAAACGTAAAATTCTGCTTTTGCACCATAATCGGAGATCTTTGAGGTCGATTTCTTTTCCTAAATGCAGTTGTTTCATCAGTATCATAGCGTTTGTATAACTGCTCAACAATATCAAAAAATTATTTCAAATGAATTATCATTCTGATTCCGTTTCAGCAAGTTCACTGTCATTTTTGTAATTTCATAAAATTCAAGTTCGGATAGACTTGTGTCTTTCAGAGTTTGGCTTAACTCATCAAGTTGCTTCATAATCATAAAACTGATCTCGCACTTGAACAACTACTTGACCATTTTCAATTTAGAATTGAGGTTTGCCACATTGGCAGTTTGTTCTCCATCCTTTATGGCAGTTTTGTCTCTTTAGGATACCCTGAATCACTTTAAAGTTATTCATGATCCCTTCAAGAGCCTGTTCTCTTGCCGTCTATCTTGTTGGCAATATGTCATGGCTGTCAGATTCATTTTGGGAAGCTTCCAAAGTTTAATAAATTATTCTTGGACGACTTACAAATAACTTTTATGAGGTGTTTTTATTTCTCAACTGGTTTTTTAAGCACAGTCAATGTCGTAATATCACACACATGTCAAATTGAAAGAAAGACTATGACATTGTACATATAAACGAGATCTGTTTTCCTTTTTGATGATCGCTGCTTCACCCTGAATTTCCCTCTTCATAACACTGCCCCCATGTATTTCAAATATCAAGATGAGCTTATTTTAGAAAATCTAAAATGTTATCTGGAATAGTTTTTGCTTTTAAATCACCCAATGTGAGGAATTACTCTTCATGGGGCATAAGGTCAGCATCTAACTGCCTGATCTAACTAATAAATTGTTCCTATTCGGATACATTACTTAATTTATCAGCCATCATACTGAAGTATCTACATTGGTAATTCTTCATTTAGTCCACAGCTTCTCGGATTCTCTGTGCACCAAATAGCGTAATAATTTCATTTAGAAATCTAGGAGAAGTAAGGCGTCCTTTAATATCCAAAGTTGTTTTGCCTAAACAGCTAAATCTCAAGAAAGCAACAAAACTATGTCCCATTAGGATCCCATGAAAAACGAATCGCCTTTCCTGAAGAAAATGAACTAAAGTGGCTGCCAAATTTTAGCAACGATCAAACTTTTCCGTTGATATTCCTGTTTTACGCTGGCATCAAACATCACAGATTAGAATAGATTCCTGTATGGCGATGAGCCGTCGAGTAGCTGCAATGTGTGGCTCACTATAATTGTTCTTTTTAAATCTTATCAAATATAAGGATATCAAATAAGATTAAGCATATCTCAAATGCTAACAAAGAGAGCAAATCCGCAGGAAACCACGAGAAACAATGTCTTTGTTTCCCAAAGGGTATTGATCCAGACAAAATGACATACCTCGGGAAGTGTATCTATTCTGATCCTTACTTAAGTCACAAGATAGATCCCGGCTCTTGTTCTTTAATATCTGATTTACATTGGGAAAGAGCTAAATTGCCAAAGACAAGCAGCGACGTTTACCCAAAGGAATGTAATTTTTGTGTGAAGCGAAAGCAATATGCCTGTAATAATTACAACTGAGCAAGCAGCTAACAAACTGAAGCAAACAATACAGGCAAGTAAGTGTCAAGGCTTCTCTTACGAAATCAAAGATATTGACCTCATAGCAAAGGATGGTAAAAGAATTCAAATATCAACTCTTATTGCAAGGAATTCAGGCGAAAGAAAATAGAATAGAATTCTCTCGCCTTCGGGAAAGGAAAAAGATTCACCACAATGCTCTCTTGGTGGTGGTGACAGAGGAGAAGATCATGAAGGAGAATCAAGCTGTTGCCATGGAAGTCTTGCATAACATCTTTGGATATGAGACCGAAGGTGCAAGATAAAAATAAAAATTGAAATTAAGGATTCAAATTTCCGCGCTTACTTTACTTTTTGAAGGTAAAGAGCAATACACCAGAAATTGTAATTTATGCAAGTACAATTAACAACGATACCTGGCTTGAGATGCCCAATTATCTTTGATGAATTCTCATGTACGACAGCCGCTTGAAGATCTTTTAGATGTTTGGAGCTCCCTTTTAAAGAACACAGACTTTCCGAATCGATAGCCGTTAATCGGCTAATCTTGTGGCATGCAGTAAATCTTGTGTCCATGGAGTTAGTTGTGAAACGGTGATCATATCAAAACACTTTTTCTTGATCTTGGTTTGCACAGTGCACTGGACAGAAGAAACCTTTGCAAAAAGTGAAACATCTTGGGTAACTACATTGATTGCAACCTTGTCTGCGAAACTGAAACTGCGCAAGGTGAAGCGTTCCAGCTACTGTCTACAGTTAGCAATACTCTTCCTCTAAATCCAGGAACTTCTAGCGATACTGTGTTGATATCCTTCTGCGTTATCGCTAATATTTTAACGACACACTTGTAACAAATCTTACTCCAGCAAATAAAAGAAATCATTAAGCAAAAAAACTCACCTTCAATTTATGTTAACCTTAAGTGTTAATCGTCTCTTGCAAAAGTGATTTCCCTTTGCGGAGTTTGACAAGTAAAACTCACAAGTAAAAATTTGATAAATATATATACAATGAATTGTTATTTACAAAACAAGCAAATTCCGTCCTGACTGGGCATTCGAGAAGATGAAAAAACAACAGTCACAATGTCTTGAAGTTTCTGATATAGTTTGCAAATATGTATGTAATTTCTGTGCGTACATTCGTGGAAAAGCTGGAGACGATGATTCGATGAGATACGAAGGCAGTGATATAATTACATTGAAAACGAAGTAGAACGTTGGCTGACAGTGAAGAAAATGCAAGTCACNAATTGTTATTTACAAAACAAGCAAATTCCGTCCTGACTGGGCATTCGAGAAGATGAAAAAACAACAGTCACAATGTCTTGAAGTTTCTGATATAGTTTGCAAATATGTATGTAATTTCTGTGCGTACATTCGTGGAAAAGCTGGAGACGATGATTCGATGAGATACGAAGGCAGTGATATAATTACATTGAAAACGAAGTAGAACGTTGGCTGACAGTGAAGAAAATGCAAGTCACGATATATACCTGTAGTCGACTATATTTAAAAATCCATTTTGAAGAAATGCAGATAATTGAGGAGAAAATGACGACCAGTGTTGGCTGACGTTACAATAAAGGTTCTTGACGTTACAATGAAGGTTCTTGGCGTTACGATGAACAAGGTGAACTTAGAAATCGTTTGAATCTTTAATCTTCGGTGAAAGGGCGAAGCAATGAAAATATAAAGGAGGGTAATTATCACTCAAAACGGACGGAAGTTTTCCCTCTTGGGGCCAATACAAAATATGGAAGCTTCCTATAGAAATAATATAATTGACAGATACGATGCAGGAGGGAATTTCCGACAGCGTAAAATAACTTTGATTTGAGTATTGAAACACAAATTGGTTATGGAGTTATCAATGCCACGCAGATAATTGCTTTTCAAAAAGAAGAATCTGTCACTATCTGGAAGGAGATATCAGTACAATTCAAAAGTAAGAGGTCAAGAGGATTAAGCATACCGCCAACGCCGTCTTCTGAGGCAAATAGTGATTCAAAGAAAGAGCAGTTAAGAGGTAATCCAGCTTCATTTATGCGCAGCGTCATTTTCCACTGATTACGTGCTTTGGAGCATCACTAGAATACTGTACAAAATAGATCAAACAGTTTCCAGTTAATCGGGTTGGCGTACAATGTCAGGAATGCATTGCTTGCAAACAGCTCTTGAAAGACTGTAGTGACCTATCTACCACCCATCAATTCCAAACTTACTGACTAAGGAACGATCCACCACTACCTTGTGTATCTTCAGCAACTAGCTTGTGAAGCAAATACGCCATACGTCAATGTCCTTTTGGGGGTTCGTACCACAATCAATGCGTACAATATGAAACGTTCCAGATCAATACTTCTGCCTGGAGGCTCTTATGAGTCTTCTGCCGGCCCCAAGCCTTCGTAAGGGAGAAAACTTAGTAGGCAAGCTCCCGTCACAGAAACCAACACCAGAAATAAAATTTAAACTCATGGTAACAGGGAAGAAGCGTGCCAGAGACAAGGCAGGTGATAAATGACAGTCAAACCCAACAGGGTGCTGACAGCCAGACGGTGGATTCCCTGAAGCCAAAAAAGAGGACAAAAGTGACATACTGAAATGTTCGAACGTTTTATCAGACAGGAAAGCTAGCTCAGATAGTAAAGGATCTCGATGCCAACGTGTTAAACGTTTAGGGATTTATTAAAGCAAGATGGAGAAAGGAAGCTGGCATCTTGTCACACCATATTGCAACCCAGGAAGATCAGACAACCAGAACACAGAGGAGCTTGCCCTGGTCTTTAGCAGCATGATAGAAAAGACTTTGTTAGAATGAAAACAAATCGGAACTCAGATTATGAAGGTTAGGTTCAACTCAACTCAACTCAACAATGTTGTTAAATATCACATTACCAGCAAGAGCATTGGCCTTCATGAGCCGATCTTAAAAAATTAAATAAAACCTTTTATTTATTTCATCAGAAAAATCGTCATAAAGAAGAGGATCGCTTCTCGGCCTTTTGACTAAGATCAAGTGTAGAGCTCTGCTCTCTCCTTGGTCGGTCTTTGGCTATAGTGCCTAGCCATACAAGACAGGGGTTTCGATTTGTTTGAGCCTCGGCTGATGACCAACCCAAGAGGAAGGGCCTTCCCTCGGAGGGTCATGGAGGGGAGATCCGTATGTATTGCATTTTATGGTGTTTTGCGTGCTTTCTGCCCCACTTTTTCTTCATTTCTTGCTTTCTTTCGGGTCTTTCATAGCTGGATATCTATGAAAAACATAAATGGGCCTACTGTTTACCAGAGATTTCATCAATGAAAGAAACATAAAGAAGAGGTAAAAAAAGTATTGGAAAAGAACAGAAATACCCCTCAAACTTTACTGGCAATATCAACCAGACAGGAAAGAGCAAATTTAGGACTGCTATTTGTTATCTACTTTGCCCCTCTTTCTTTGCGTCTTGCGGATCCTGATGGTTCCAGAAAAGCTACTCTGAAAAAGAGCAAATTTTAAAGCATTAATGTCAAGTACTCAACAAAAAAAAATTGAGGAGCCGTGGCTTAATGGTTAGTGTAGTTGCACAGTAACCAAGAGGTTACTGTGCAACTGGGATCGATTTCCCGAGTGGTCGAAAAGAATCTGGAACTTTATAAGCGAAAAAGCCATTGGTCTGGAAGGGCATCCGGCCAAGAAATTTCTCACTGCCAAAACAAAGTTCCTCTGAATGGCACCGCCTGAGTCCCCATTGCTGAGGGAAAATGACGTTAAAATTAAAAACCAAGAATAAACAAAAAGACACAAAGGAAACAGCTCAGAATCCCATATAAAGTCTCTTACAGAAGAGCGAGGTCTCCGCGTCCATTGTAGATCTCAGACACCGGTAGCATTCGCACTATCAAATAATTGCCCAATACATATGAAGATTTCACATGGAAATTCTTAAAGTTACTGCCAAGTGGGTACCATCTAATTGATATTATTGCTGACACATATCAAGAGGATTCAATCAAGAGTACAACAAAAAAAGGAAATAATGATACAATCAGCTATGTCAAACCACGACGAAATTTTAGTAATTTTTTGAAGAATATGGAGAACAAGCCAATGCTTATTTCAGTTATGAAAGAGGTCATTGGTGCGAATAGGCAAAGGATGCTAAACATGCTCTGTAAAGTACATTTCTCCTGAAAATAACGCCATAAAATTAACCTTGTTATCTGCAACAGAATAGATCCAACTTTCACGCAATCAAAAAAAAGCTGGCACAAATATATTACTTCACCGCCAGCATTCCCACAAAAGATATCCACAAAAAAGTGTTATTGTCTAATNGGTACCATCTAATTGATATTATTGCTGACACATATCAAGAGGATTCAATCAAGAGAGCAACAACAAAAAAGGAAACACAATCAGCTATGTGAAACCACGACGAAATTTTAGTAATTTTTTGAAGAATATGGAGAACAAGCCAATGCTTATTTCAGTAATGAAAGAGGTCATTGGTGCGAATAGGCAAAGGATGCTAAACATGCTCTGTAAAGTACATTTCTCCTGAAAATAACGCCATAAAATTAACCTTGTTATCTGCAACAGAATAGATCCAACTTTCACGCAATCAAAAAAAAGCTGGCACAAAAAAGTGTTATTGTCTAATCACATTCTGTAAATATTTTGATAATATTGTTCCTTTGAAACTAAAATGTTTTTTTTTGTAAGTAGGAATAGATAAGTGTCGATCATTGACTATTAGTACATACGTTTATTGTTTCGACTGCAAGCTTAGTTATTTCCTATTTTTCTCTCTTTTGATATCAAGTAATCAAAGAAATAATCGTTTCATCGTTGAGAAAGGTTCACAGCTTGATAAGCATTGTGAGACTCCTGAAGAGATCTAGCAATGGTACCATGTTGGATCTAAGGAAACATTGCACAAACAACTTAAAGCCCTGGAGCTAATTTCCCTATACTTCAGTTACTGAAAGAAAGGGGTGTCCAACTAATCCTATTTAAAGATATCAATCCTAAACCTGAGCACACCAGCATCCATGCTCAGTCTGCCAGAAACCTGTTTCCAACAACCATAGAGCTCTGAACGGTGATAGCTGCCCCCCAGTGGTACCTTAGTGGTAAAAAATATGCTAAGGTCCCTTTTAAACAGTACATGGAATATCAGAAAAGGGGGAGGTTTTCCATGAATATGCTATAAAATAATTTTCAGCCTCACAGAGACCACAACCCGCAGATAAATCCTGTGACAACTGGCGTAAATTCAACAACAGTAGAGGGATCAAATAGGGGTTCTTTTGGCCAATTTTAGGTACTTAAGAAAGGATTTTCCTTATTTCACTTGAACGTATGTAGTGTTTTCCCAAAAATTGATGACATACGATTATTAAAAAAAACTCACTCCAAGTCTCGTCATTCTCAGAGACTTGGCTGACCAAGATTACACTTGACTTTGAAATCAATATCCAAGGGTATTCTGAGTCTATCGGATATGATAGAGCATTCTCGAAAAAACCCTGATGGAGGAGTAGCTGTTTATTTCAACAACCTTTTTTTTTATAAAGAAGTATATGCAATCAATGTTGTCAACTTGGAAGTAACTGCAAGTAAAGTCTTCCAATCCCAATGGTCCATCATTTCTCCGAATAGTGATGTATTGGTCCAACCCAGTATCTGTATCTGCTGTTGATCAATGTCCTTCTAATTTTCTGGATTATGTTTTTATCAGACCTAATGGTGACGATAATTTAGTCATGATGGTTAGCCTCAACTTGGAGCAACTACAAACTAATTATTTGATTAAGTCAGTTGAGTACATTTGTCTAACATTCAACTTATGCCAATTAGTTGATCGACCAACTAGAATTACAGATACTACTTCTACTCTTACATACTTAATTGTGTTTCAGTTTCAGACTTCATCATAGAATCAGATGTAATTCAACTGGAAACCAGTGATCACTATGGAATTTTCGCATCAAGATACAACCACAGAACTAATAAACCTGAACATGCCCGTGCCTAAATTGAATGTCAAAAGTGGAAAACCAATAACAAAGCTAAGTTTTTGGAAGATGTGGATTCTGCTCCAAGGTAATTGTTACATCTGTTTAAAAATGAATAGTATATTAGGCATCTTCTGTCAACTAAGGTTACAGGTTGTTGATAAATATGCTCCTGAAACGCAAAGGAGGGTTATAGTTGTAGCTCTATTTTCTTAATAAATCAAACTTTACAGAGATTTTTACAAGAAGCCACGCAGTCGAGCTCCTGACGCTGTACGTGAATCTTCACTTCAGCCATCAATGAGAATTTTAACAACAGTAAAGAAATCTGGAAAGCTTTGACAAAGCTTCGTCCTTCCAGTGCTATTTTCTTAATAAATCAAACTTTACAGAGATTTTTACAAGAAGCCACGCAGTCGAGCTCCTGAAGCTGTACGTGAATCTTCACTTCAGCCATCAATGAGAATTTTAACAAAAGTAAAGAAATCTGGAAAGCTTTGACGAAGCTTCTTCCTTCCAGTGTTAAAGGTTTCAGTTGTTTTTTGCTTTGTAGGGAAGAAATGTTCCTCTAACCTTGAAATAGCAAACTTTTTTTTGTTCAGCTACGCATACGTTGACAACCACCTTGCCAACTACCGTGCCACCACATTTGGCAAGGTGATATAATACAAATCCTAATGTGGGGGTGTTTCTTCTGGGTTCGTCGAAATAGATTTTAGCTGAGCCAATTACCACGTCACCGACAGCCAATAGAAATGAAAGTAGACATATTTTGGTCTTTGAAATGATACCACAGAAACCGCAGAATAACATCAATTGTTGCTGCAAAGGGCGACGCATTTGACATAAACAAACGGTTTTTATAGGGCAGTAAACAGGGTTGTTACCTTTCTGAGGCTGCATTCGGATAGCAATTGGGCTTCTGGTCTCGCTTTGGACTCCAAAAGTGAAAAGGGAAGAAAGTTTACTGAGTTCCTGCTCCACTGTCGTTGAGTCAAGAAATGGAATCTTTTCATTTAGGGATTAAATTAAGAAAGCAGCTGCATTATAAAATTCACTCATTTCACAATATTTTACCACCTAAGTGAGGTTGTTTATTAGGAACCAAGCTGAGGAATTTGTAATATTAAATAAAATTCAACATGCTTGCGTTTGTTCCTAGCTACAAGAACTTTGAATGAAGAAATTACTTCCTATTTATAGTTCTTTTTTCTTGATGTTTTACTGTTTTACCTGTAAACGTATTATTCCATGGTGTATTCTTAAGTTCCAGGTGAGTGTTATTGAATTTTTATTTTACCTACTGAGTTTTATCAGTTGATTACTCAGATTTGTAGAAACCTGAAGATTTAATGGTTTCATCAACTCATTGACTCGATTTACATTAAGGCTTTGGTTTGACAGTATGACAGCCTCATTGAGAGGGGTCTTTTCTATTATTTTAGTTATCAGGAATGGTAGCTGAGTTATTACCCTTGCAACCAAACATTACGTTTTTAGTTTAAGCAGTGTTACTTGCTACTCTGCTGTCATGTCCTGTACTCTGCACACTCAATAAACCACATATCCGATGGCTTAAATTTTCCATAAGGGATGTCTTCAACGAGTACATCCTTGAAGACAGTTTCAAATGTTGACCTCCTGGTTAAAAGAAAAGTAGTTAGAAAAGGAACATTTTGTAAGCAACTTCAACTGTAATCGACTTTATCCACTTTATCAATATCGGTACGAAAAGGATACCGACTATCATACATAGTTAGGCGCCGTTAGTAATCGAAAATTATGTAGTCTATGAATACGTTTCCAATATGTATAAAAATGTATAATACACATGCCCATATATTCATAATCATATATGTACAGTATACAAGATAAAATGTTATAAATATATGTCATAGTCTGGTATACATATATTTATAGATATACATATATATAAATATGTGTATGTATATGTATATGTATATGTATATGTATATGTATATGTATATANTGCAAAGGGCGACGCATTTGACATAAACAAACGGTTTTTATAGGGCAGTAAACAGGGTTGTTACCTTTCTGAGGCTGCATTCGGATAGCAATTGGGCTTCTGGTCTCGCTTTGGACTCCAAAAGTGAAAAGGGAAGAAAGTTTACTGAGTTCCTGCTCCACTGTCGTTGAGTCAAGAAATGGAATCTTTTCATTTAGGGATTAAATTAAGAAAGCAGCTGCATTATAAAATTCACTCATTTCACAATATTTTACCACCTAAGTGAGGTTGTTTATTAGGAACCAAGCTGAGGAATTTGTAATATTAAATAAAATTCAACATGCTTGCGTTTGTTCCTAGCTACAAGAACTTTGAATGAAGAAATTACTTCCTATTTATAGTTCTTTTTTCTTGATGTTTTACTGTTTTACCTGTAAACGTATTATTCCATGGTGTATTCTTAAGTTCCAGGTGAGTGTTATTGAATTTTTATTTTACCTACTGAGTTTTATCAGTTGATTACTCAGATTTGTAGAAACCTGAAGATTTAATGGTTTCATCAACTCATTGACTCGATTTACATTAAGGCTTTGGTTTGACAGTATGACAGCCTCATTGAGAGGGGTCTTTTCTATTATTTTAGTTATCAGGAATGGTAGCTGAGTTATTACCCTTGCAACCAAACATTACGTTTTTAGTTTAAGCAGTGTTACTTGCTACTCTGCTGTCATGTCCTGTACTCTGCACACTCAATAAACCACATATCCGATGGCTTAAATTTTCCATAAGGGATGTCTTCAACGAGTACATCCTTGAAGACAGTTTCAAATGTTGACCTCCTGGTTAAAAGAAAAGTAGTTAGAAAAGGAACATTTTGTAAGCAACATCAACTGTAATCGACTTTATCCACTTTATCAATATCGGTACGAAAAGGATACCGACTATCATACATAGTTTGGCGCCGTTAGTAATCGAAAATTATGTAGTCTATGAATACGTTTCCAATATGTATAAAAATGTATAATACACATGCCCATATATTCATAATCATATATGTACAGTATACAAGATAAAATGTTATAAATATATGTCATAGTCTGGTATACATATATTTATAGATATACATATATATGTATATGTATATATATGTATATGTGTATGTATATATATATGTATATGTGTATGTATATGTATATGTATATGTATATGTATATGTATATGTATATGTATATGTATATGTATATGTATATGTATATGTATATGTATATGTATATGTATATGTATATGTATATGTATATGTATATGTATTTGTATATGTATTTGTATATGTATTTGTATATGTATTTGTATATGTATTTGTATATGTATTTGTATATGTATTTGTATATGTATTTGTATATGTATTTGTATATGTATATGTATATGTATTTGTATATGTATATGTATTTGTATTTGTATTTGTATTTGTATATGTATATGTATATGTATATGTACATGTAAATCAGATTATGACCCGGGTATAAGAAGCACGAAACATTTACTGGTACAACCCACAGGACAATAAAAATGTACACAACACAAGGTTTAACTACGAACTGTGGACTTAGAACATTACGGTTCATTCTTATCTGAGGTGACTAAGAAGGTCAACAAAATACCGTGCTAGTAAACATTTAGAGTTTAAAATCGTACAATGACCCGCTGGTCACGGGTCACCTAGCGTCGTTACCTCATGAGTAAAAAGAAGAGAACAAAGTTCACTTAATTTTGTCTTGCAAACCATATAAATGTACGATTGAAATATCAAGATTAAGAAATTTGGAGGTTGAGTGAAGGACTCGTCTAGATTTGGTAACTGTTGGATTGAAAAGAGGTATTTTCTGCCCGCTTTGTTACCATGGAAAAGAGTCGTGATCACTGTCTGCTAACCTCTTTTTAAAGTCCTCAGACTACGAGTTAATTAGAGAAAAGAAACAGGAGTCACGAGCATCATGCAGATGCGCAAGAGAGCACGCCCAAGGTGGTTTGGTCTCAAAAACGTGAAAAAGGCTATACTTGAAAGAAAAACAATTCCAATGGTGCAGACTGGAGAAAAAACGGATGGAAGAAGTGGATAAAGTGAAACGTAAAGTGGATTTGGGTGTACGAAATAGATAACTTGGAGCGGGCATTGTGGAGAGAGTGATCACGATCAAGTATGTACACGGAACACGTAAACTGTATATGTAATATTCCATTTACCTTAGAGATGAGTGGTGTTTCAGAAGGCTCAAATGGAAAGAAAATTTTAGACTTAATGTCTTCTTCTTTTCCTTGCGGTCTTGTTCCATCACTAGGACGGGTCGGCCGCTCGACACTGTCTCCGCCACTTTTGGCGGTCTATGCAGTCCTCTTAGACTTAATGTCTTGCTATCCATAAATTGTTTCAATGAGGATACTGGCAGAATATCTCAGGATTCTCAATTTCTAACTGCATAATAATCTACCATAAATATTATGAGGCACGTACCTGCAAAGTTATTAAAAAATCTATTTTCTTCAATTGTTTTAGAATTTAATTCTAATTCGAATCATATTACTTTTGGTACTATCCTATAACATTGTTTAACGTATGGGGCAAATAAAATTTTCACTTGCTAGCAGTAATGAATTGCCCTACATCTTCCGGCTAAGAAATTCTATTGTTTGACGATGACATGGACTACAAATGAATTTAAAATTTATCAATTTTTGTCTTGGTGTTTGCATTGAAAACAATGATCATGGCCTGATTTTTGCATGAAAATAATATGCCAAGCTGCACTTTTGAATTATTTTAAAACGCTATATAAATAATACAATTCTTTATATATTGGAAAACTATGTATCTAGCCATGTCATTTCACATTATAATTAGCAATCATCTTGACATGGAGACAAGAATAATGCTATGCTATATTATGTTTCGGTCTCAACTCTCTCCTCATAGTGAGATGCGATCGATTGACATTGCCTGATGTCTAAAGCTGACCAGCCTAAAATATGCAACATTCAGTACTGTAACTAAAACAAACGAAATATTTCTGTTGTGGAGTCCTCGTATAACGAACCATGATCCAGGAAAGTCCACTACTATAAAATCTGGTTTTCATCCTTATTCCTGAATACGCTGAGAAAGGGTGTAAATTTGTGGCAATCCTGGAGGTAGGATTGTCATAAAAGAGTAGCTTTTTGTCCATAGTCAGAGATTTTAGAAAAAACGGTTCTTTCGACAAAAAATAACCCCGAAGAAATTTATCTAGCTAACAGCATATAGCTTGTAGAGGACACGTGGAGCTCAAAAGACTCAGTGGAATGTCAGTGAAAGGGGCTGAAATTAAAAGGATGCTCACCTGCTCACCTTGCTCCGCTGTATCCTGACCGGGTAGCGGGTTTCTGCCGTATCTTCCGCTCGACCAGACTTCACCACCTGCTCCTGTTGCTAGTGTCCTCTCTCTCCAGATCAAGCCAGCGAAGGTCTGTTTTCACTGTATCCCTCCATCTTGGCTTTGGTCTGCCTCTGCCTCTATTTCTTTCACCTCTCATTTCGCATACCATCCTAATGTCTTCCTCTGCTTTTCGGCGACAAACATGGCCAAACCATTCCATCCTCCTTTTTCTCATCAGATCTTTTACTAGCATCACCCCTGGTTCTGTTGTTATCGTCTCATTCCTCCTGTGCTCCTCTAAACTTATTCCAAGGCAGTATCTGAGCATGCGCATTTCACAGAAGCTGATCTTATCCACCTGAGTACCCGTAATAGGCCAAGTTTCATTTCCGTAGATCAGGGCTGGTCTCACTGCTGTTTTACAAATTAGCACTTAAATTAAAAGAATAACGTCACTAAAACGGTACATTATAAAATACTCTGAATTAAGATGAGGACCACATCATATATAGGAGTGTACATGCCCGGACTCTGATACAATTAACATTCTATTATAACGAACAAAATTTGTTTTCATGCCTATTCTCTTCTTCTCTGTCATCTAAGCTGAATTTCATTGTATTGAAGTTAGCAAAAACTCCCTTGAAATTCATTGTATCGGAATACCACTGCATTAATCTAGCAGCAAGACTTTATAATTTTAGAAGGGTTGACAAGGATATCAAAACCTGCAGTCATTGTTAATATCAAATTAGTTTATTATTAAGTAAACTCGTGTATTATGAACATAGAAAATGAAAAATTGAGTAATTTCCTTTGATTGGTACTTGGATGATATCAAATTGTCCTTACATTTGTCTGTTATCAAATCTAAAAGAAATAAACATGAAATTATGGACCATCAAGACGAGGAATGATGATATGTAAGTAAGTAAGTAAGTTTTTATTTGCCACAAACATAAAATGAAAAATGTTTACAAATGTTTAAATGGTTTTATCATCAAAGCATGCCTTACCTTCGTTGCTCAGGCAAATTTTAGAAGATGAGCCTTTTCCTGTTGGCAGTCCCAGAGATTTGAAACAATTCCATAATATTTTTGGTTTTCCTATATCCTCATAAAGTTTTTCAATGATAAAGGACTTTTTGTGAGCACGTTTTGCTTAATTTCAAAGATGATAATGAATCTCAGGAAAAAGTTTTAATTTATTAATGAATCCTATGCTTAGCAATGTTAAAAAGAAGATATATTAATTAACAGTGTTACAGAATTTACGATATAAATGGAAAATATTCTCTCTTTATTTCTGTTGTTACTTTCATGTAATGCTGTAGTGTCAACCCTTCAATTTTTAATACTTGATTTTTTTTCTGATAATTGCTTTTAAATAGTGATCTGGCTAAGCAAGCTGCTAAGCCAATTTCTGGGAGAGCTTTTTTCCCTTAATATTCCTAGAAATGAAATGCAACAAAAGGACTCTTAATGGCTTCTATCCCAGTCTTTTTTTTTCCAGGATGAGGTAAGTAAAGGACGTTGTTCTTAATTGGATATCGGAGCAGCCCTCCATAACCCTTCGTGGTTGATCGATGTCCATTACTATTTTCTGTATTTAACATATTCTGTTTCTTACATCTTTATAGATTTAATACCTTTCTGTAGAGGAGAAATATTCAATAAACATTAAGAGAAGTTCACCGTTCAAAGATTCGGTGAAATATTATGAAGAAGGAGGAGGAGGAAGAGGAAAAGGAGGAGAAGAAGAAGAAAGAAAAGAAGAGAAGAAGAAGAAGAAGAAGGGGGCTCAGGTTCGAATTTTTCCTGTAATTTTATTTCATAAGCAGATTTATGACTGGATGTGGTCGAAGGCAGATTAACATTTAATTAGACTTATTGTTCTGAATGAGCTCTTTTTGTCTGGCGAGTCTTGGGTCTGAAGTAAATGGTTGTTTTCATTGCTAGTGATCCGCCTTTCCCCCTTCTGCTCTCAGTGGAAAAAGTATTGCTGGGTATAGTAACGAAACAGACTACGGCTACGGTTCTCAGAAACTTTGTGGGAACAATTCCTTTGGGAGCGTTTTAAAGATAGTAGGATGTTATCTTCAGTCCCCAGCTATAAGTTTCTTGAAGGAAACAGAGAAAATACGTTTTGTGAACATCAAAGAAATACAGCAAAGTGCATGGAAAATTAGATAATGCTAGTTTGTCGTCAGGCGCCAATATTGCACCTCTTTTCTCTTGGATGAAGATGTATATGATAACAGAAAAAACTTTGTAATAATTAGCATTGCTCTTAACTACATATCTACCGCTTGAATACTGTCAAACTGTCTTTGCCAGGTTATGATTTACAGCACCTTGTGAAAAGCTACCTGATATGATCCAGAATTGCCACAAATGTGTATAAAAGCATGCTTACCTGCTAATAAGCTTTTAAGACACCTTTTGTTTGTCAACTTCATTCATTCCAAAACCCAAATCTTGGCCCTGAAAAATGGATTTGGATACGGTCCTTTGGTTATGAATAATTGTATGTTCGAGAATGTAGTTCCATAGGTCTTTATATAAAATATAAAGAAAGAGGAAAGTCTTCCCCTTTGAAGACAGTGGGTGAACTTTTTTTGGTTCAAGTTAAACCAGCCTTTCGATAGCGTGCGAGTGTAGATAGAAACCCAGTCTTCAAACAACATGGTAGAAAGTTAAGGATGGGCTCCATAGCGGTTTTTGCAGAACCAATAGTAAGTTTAGAGGAGTTACAATTTTATCGCATTAATAAAGTAGACTAAGAGAATAAACATATATAATTATTTATTCATCCATTTGTTTACATGAAGGAATGGCTCATTGAGTTTATTTTCTAGGATACGGTCAATAATTATATAAAGAAACCTTGTAAATTATTTCGGTCTACCTTCTGTTTTCTACAAGTCTTCCTGTAATACAGACAGTTTATTGTGATATTGTTATTATGCTTTCTTGGTAAAATCCTCAGTCCTGGTTTGACTTCTTACTTACTTCGACAATAATTCTCCAAGTGGCACGATCTTGAGGCGTAGTTTGAGCATCTTCCAGCCTAAGTTACTGAGAGTATCTTACTTGTGTTTATAATCAACATTCTATGAAGTAGGCAAGAACTTAATGAAGCATGTGCGTTGTTTGTTTGACTTCAACTATATTTAACAGTTGGGGTTTTGTTTGTTATTGTCAACGAATCGAGTGTGCGATTTTATTGACAGCAGTACCGTTTACTTAAAATGATAATTTGTACTCGTTTGAGTATAGGAACCCATATGTTCATCATTATTATTCATCATGGTTTTGTGGATTTTGCTGGTTAACTTGAGTTACGGAGGAATAGGACCCCGGTGGGTGTATTCCTATATAAAAAGCGGTACTCATCCTTGTTCCTAAATTCATTAAAAAAGAGATGTAAATTTGTGTTCATCCTGGTAGAACCTAGGAATTTTAAAAGGGGGTAGCTTTTTTGTCCACAGTCAGAAAAACGATCCTTTAGAGGAAACATGTCCGAAGAATCCTATCTAGACGGCAGCATAAACTTTTCACTTCCACTGCAAAAGAGTTATCAGTAATAAATTAAAGAAAGTCAGTGCAATTCCAGTAAAAAGGGCAATATTTAAAAAAATACAATGTTAGTCAAGGCGTACTTTTGTGAAATGCCCTAAATTAGAATGAGAACCAATCTTTATATATGACTGAACAAACCGGGTGTAGGGGATACCAAAGAGGGCACTAAAAATTAGCAGATATTTCTGGCTTCAATACAATTCCTAAAATAATTTTGAAGGCTCCTATTTGAAATAAATTGAATGGTTTTTATCGTATTTTAAAGGTCACCTGTTAACATTGGTCCTCAGAAGAGTAAAAACCTGTTATATTTTTTCAAAGCAATAAACTAGTACATTTTTGACAATTCCATATTTGAAATAAATTAAAAGGGTCTATTGTGTTTTAAAGGTCACCTGTTAACATTGGTCCTAAGAAGAGTAAAAACCTGTTAGATTTTTTCAAATCAATAGACTAGTACATTTTTGACAATTCCATATTTGAAATAAATTACAAGGGTCTATTGTGTTTTAAAGGTCACCTGTTAACATTGGTCCTAAGAAGAGTAAAAACCTGTTAGATTTTTTCAAATCAATAGACTAGTACATTTTTGACAATTCCATATTTGAAATAAATTAAAAGGGTCTATTGTGTTTTAAAGGTCACCTGTTAACATTGGTCCTAAGAAGAGTAAAAACCTGTTAGATTTTTTCAAATCAATAGACTAGTACATTTTTGACAATTCCATATTTGAAATAAATTACAAGGGTCTATTTTGTTTTTAAAGGTCACCTGTTAACATTGGTCCTAAGAAGAGTAAAAACCTGTTATATTTTTTTAAATCAATAGACTAGTACATTTTTGACAATTCCATATTTGAAATAAATTACAAGGGTCTATTGTGTTTTAAAGGTCACCTGTTAAACATTGGTCCTAAGAAGAGTAAAAACCTGTTATATTTTTTCAAATCAATAAACTAGCAAGTTTTTGACATTTCCACAACTTTTAAAAGATACAGTGCACAAACCAGTAGGATAAGGTAATGACAGAAGAAAAGCCAAGGCATCAGTTGTTGCAAGTAAATGCCTTGCTTCATTTAAAGCGATTTCAAAAAAAATCTTGAAAATAAAGCCCTTTAAAACGATAAAATGTAGTTGAGGAAATATGGGACAATAGGATAATAAAAAGGATGCTATCTCAGGGATGCTGCTCCTACGATTGTGACATGTTTTATTATTATTATTATTATTATTATTATTATTATTATTTTAGTTTTAACGTCATTTTTGCCCAGTAATTGGGGCTATATATATATTTATATTTTCTTCTTCTTTATATGTATAATAGTGAGTATGTCTGTTTGTTTGTTTGTTTGCTTGCTTGATTAAGGTAAATTTATGAGAAAACTAGTAAACCTACGAAACTGAAATTTAGAGTGTGAGTAGGATTTGTTCCCGGGAATCCGGGAACCGGGAAATTCCAAAGAAATAGACAAAAAACTGGGAACGGGAAAACCGGGAAATGGAAACCTGTACTGGGTACGGTATCGATTACAAAAAACCGCTGTTATTTTGGTTTCTCAGCAGAACATTAATTATACAGAGACCAGATTGTGTTGTATAATTGTATTTCATACAATTTACAAAGCCAAAATCTATTTATAATCATATTTAGTAATAACTCTCAGGTTGCACTTGCAGTATGAATTGCATTGAAATTAAAATTTTGATTGCTAATTGCTGACATCACCCTTGAGCTCTCTTGTGAGTTCTGTCACAGTTCAGAAAAGCATGTTAAAACAAGTCTTGAATTGGGTCATGATTAAGCAACAAAACTTAATACCAATTATTAATTATCTGATGTCATCACATTTTTCAAGTTCAGACGTGTTATTCCTCAAATTAGTGGTTATGTAACCAATCAGTTCAAAAATTATAAAAAGGACTGTCTCCAGCAGTTTGATCATTTGTTGCTCAGCTCACAAGAGATTCACTATGGAGTCAAGAAGCAATGCACCTCCAGCTTGGAGGCATTTTACAAGAGAAGGGAGTGATCTTCCAAGATGCAAGAAATGTAATGTTCTGATAAAGACAAAAGGAGGGAGCACAAGTGGATTGATGAAGCATATGAAATTACACCAGGACCAGGACTCCGAAGTTGCATTTTCAAAGACAGACAACTTGCCAGCAAGGCCCTCCACCAGTGTAAGTATAATGATTTTATTTTAGATTTTGTTTTGTGCAGTAAAAAATAAATCTCTCTTTAATGTCTCATGACTGAATTTTGGTCTTTTGGGTGCTTTTTACTTGGATCAAATATTAATTGCATTCAGAGTACTATATCATATGTACCATACCATATATCACTCAATAATTTTAAAATCACAATACACTTCTTTTTAACAACATTTACTTATGGAGGAGTCAATATGACTCGGGTAGAGATTTCTATACATAGACATATTTATTAATTCTTGTGATTCTCATTGTGTAATTGCTCTCTTGTAGGAAGAAGGTGGACCTGAAAAAGGGACTAAGAAGCAGGCTTTGATGACAACATTTATAGGTAAGGAGACTCTTCCAGAAATCCTTGCAAAATTGGCAGCTGTTGATGGATTTTCCGTAAATGCCATTTTGCAAAAGCCAGTTCATCAGAAAATCCTTGATAAGAAATGGATTTTCACCTCCTAAAGGAAGGACACATGCCATGACTCTCATCGGTCAATATGCTCTGCAAGTACGAAAGAACATTACCGCAGATTTAAAAGAAGCAGTGAAATCTGGGCAGAGGTTCTCCATTACTCTCGATGAATGGACCAGTATTGCCAACAAATGCTTTCTAAACATAAATGTGCATGGATCTAATGGAAAACTGTACAATTTAGGACTGTTTCAAATCACAGGATCATTTACCTCAGAAAGAGCGGTTGAAACAGTTCATGACAGTTTGGAAATATTTAGCCTGAACTTCAACAATGACATAGTAAGTTCTGTAACAGATGGTGCTTCTGTGATGACAAAATTTGGAAGGCTTCCCCCAACTGAGCCTCAGCTGTGCTACACCCATAGTATACACTTAGCAGTTTGTGATGTTCTGTATAAAAAGCAAGGGCCTATCTCCACTGAAGATGATGTCAATCATGCTGAGGAGCAAGATTCTCCAGAAACTGAAGCCAGTGACAATGAAGATGATGACCTTGAAGATGAAGAGGATTCACCAGACATGGGCACTGCTGATTTTGAATTCCAAGAACTTGACATTGACAAAGTCCGGAAAGAATGCAAGGCATTCAGAAAAAGTGCATTGAAAAGTGAAATCCTTCAAGAATATGTAAAAAAGCAGCATGGAAGAGAGCTCAAGCCAATTGTTGATGTAAAAGTTAGATGGAATAGTATGGAGGCTATGCTTTCACGATACGTTCATATTCATCCCTGTCTATGCAAAGCCCATGATCTGAAGATCAAATCATAAATTAGTGATGTTGAATTACAACTTATTGAAAGTATTTCAAAGACCCTGACACCTGTGAAGCTTGCCAATGATGCTTTATGTAGAAGAGATTGCACCCTGATCACTGCAGAAGGTGTACTGCGCTTCCTTTTTGAACAGCTCAGAAAGCAGGACACATAGTTTAGCTTGCAAATGCTGGAGGCACTCAGACGTAGAGTATCCCAAAGACGCAACAAAGTTCTAGTTTCTTTGCTTCTGTATCTGCACAATCCAACTAGTGTACACAGTGTTGCTGAGGACGACTTTTTCGAATTGTCCTCAAAAACTGCAATGTTGGAGCTGGGTCGTGATTTACTAAAGAGATTATCTGCGATTGAAAGTGATAGTGAAGACATGGAAGTGCCTCCCAACTCAGAGCAAATTGACGATGACATTGATGAGTCTGAGGAGAGGTCCCTTCAAGAACAGTTACAAACGTTCATAAACAAATCCATAGAAAAAACAGAAGTGAGTGCACCACGGAACCAGTGTAAATCACTGAATTCAGAATTTAAAATATTTGAGAGCACACACAAAAGGACATACAATCTACAGTTTCTGTATGATGCGCTGTTAAGTATCCCGCCTTC
>RDPX01000145.1:1184783-1247254 GCA_003991215.1 Morbakka virulenta
AAGTTTGTCGACCGGCGATAAACTTTCATGAAATTTCCCCGGCTAGCTTTTGAACTGCTCCTAAAAATGGCTGATCCTGGCGTATCCTGGCCTGAAGTGATAGTACTGCGGGTGCACGACATCTGACACCATGTTGTGTTATTACTAATAGGTTGAACTAAACCACGAATGAAGCTTTATATAGACTTTATTACTTCAGCTCTAAAGATACAAGTTTACAAATGGCGGAGCACTCAGGAAAAAGCCCCGGATGGACGCTCTTACTCGTGACGTCATAATTTAAGGGACATACACCATATAATAGTTAAAGGGACATAAACCATATAATAGTTAAAGGGACATACACCATATAATAGTTAAAGGGACATAACTCCACACCCTTGTTCCGTTTTTTTAATTCAAGCCAATGTAACGGAAAAACCTTTATTGTTTTATTGAAAACAAATGCCGTTCATGATATTATAATTAATAGAAATACATGATGTTACCCTTTGCTTTAACCATGATTCATATCTTGTTTTTGTGCACGAGATTTCGGAGAAGGTGAATTGAAAACTTTTAGTTAAAGAGTAATGTGAATTATTTCGTTTAGTTTTGTACAGTTGTGGTTTTGTTACACATATTTTGGAAGCTAACGACATGGATAAGATGGGCTAACACCTAATACGAAATAATTATGGATCAACTACAAAAACAACAACATGCTTGAAATATATATTTTTTTATCTTGTTACGCATAATGGACACAGTACCCGACTGGGTAAGGTTGTTGAAGATTGGAAATTTAACTTGAGATATGTATTAACGAGTACTGTTTAATATATTTATTGGGGAAATACCGTAACAATTAACTTGCCTTGTTTGTGACCTTATTTTATTTATTGGGGAAATACCGTACCAATTAACTTACCTTGTTTGTGACCTTATTTTATTTATTAGGGAAATACCGTACCAATTAACTTGCCTTGTTTGTAACTTGCTTATTTTAGTATGTATGCGATATTTCCTCTGATAAACACCGGGGCGTTAATTAAACTATTAAGCCATCTATGTGGCATTTCTTCCATCCCAAATATTATTTTGCAATTGATAATAAAGTACCACAACAAAATCAAGTTGTTATAAGACAACGCGAGTGTCATAATCGCTGTTTTCTTTCAAAAGATAAAAACGTCAGCTGCATCTTCTTGAGCCGAATCGCTTGGTTGAAACTGATTCTCTGTCAGTTTCATCTTTTCTACAAGTTGAAGCTGTTCTTTTAACAAAGAAAACTGACATGGCAAGGTTGTTGAGGATAAGAACTTTGCTGCGAAGTTAAAGTAGACGGCTGGAATTCATGTTCAACTCCGTCTGTAGTTTTTTCAGTCACTTGATATATACAAGCTGCTATACCTGTGGGGTGCCTGAAAAAGATTCCAAATATTGTTACACACTTAAGCCACTGTTGTCTCTGCTGAATAGTGTCAACTACGAGGTCCTTGGTCTTAGTTAAATTACGTTTAGAGCTACTGGCCCACAATTAAACGGAAACAATTCTCAATGCAGTGGCTAGAGATTTTTTATCGCCAAGAAATATTGTGGTATCATCTGCATATTGAGAGATGTAGTCCTCTTCGTCAGAGCTCGGTACCTTTAGGCCATAGAAATGGCTAGATTTGTGAATTGCGTTGGCTACTGTTGAAGCTACCAGACAGAAGAGGAATGGTGAGAGAGGATAGCCCTTCCCCACTCCTCTGAAAAAAGAGAAAGGGTCTGAACTGTGTCAATTGCTGATTAACATTGTATGGATATTTGAATACGTCGACCTTACCCGCTGAAGAAATGCTAGCCCAAAGTTCATTTTGGCCATTCTTTTATCTAAAAACGACCATTCAATGATTAAAAGCCTTTTTATGGTCTAGGAGGGTAAGGGATATGTTCCTCTGCCGGCTATATGACACAGTGTCCCGTATCCGGTGTGTATTTTTGTATATATATATATATTATCCTTGATGTCTGTAACTACCACCTGACCATTACTCGTTCTTTTATTTTAATCTATCATATCTTATCTTATCTGTCTATCTGTCAGTCTGCCTCTCTGTCTATGTATCTGTGTGCCTGTCGTCTATCAATCTTATAGTTTTTGCTTATCACAGTATAATGCATATACAGAAGGAATTTACAAATGCGTAAATTACCCGAAGCAAAACATTATCGCCCTGTCAGTTGTTGCAAGCTTGGGCTTGGATGGCAGCTTTTATAATGGAATTTAAAACCTGCTTTAGTGATTGCTAGGTAGTATTCTCCCTGCTACCTTCAATTTCTTAAGAATTTAGTATCGGCCGGCTGTCAAAACAACTTAAAATTTATGAGGACCAAGCGTAATGCTTCTAGAAGCAAATGATTGAAACTAATGGTTTGCGCTACAGGTTGCAAAAAGACGATGATTACGCAATTACATATTACGCCATGTTCTTCATTTTTTTGGTGCTATGGCCAGTGACTGGCGAACCTGGCTTTCCAAGTATCACGCGAACTGAAACTTTCAATTGATAGTTAACGCATCAAAGGGGGTCCTTCACCGCATTCTGACTAGGAATATTGCTTGTTGCCATTGTTTAGGGGGTCATTTTACTACTGTCGCGTGCAAAACAAGCATTTTTATTGTGTTCTTTCTAATGAGATACCCGAGGACGTTAAGCTGACTTTTCTAGGTAACTTACAGTAGCTATAGCCGCATTGCAGCACAACTTAGGGTTTTAGCATTGTTAATGTGTTAACTGAAGTTTACCGTTACCACTCATCATTAATCCACACCCGGCGGGGCCACTTCTGTTTGCACAGTGTGAGCACCCGTGTCTTCATCTTTGGGATATGATCTAAAAAGAAACATCAGAGAAAAGGGGTATAAGATTTTACACAGAAATCAGAGGTAAGGACCTCTGATTTCTGTGTAAAATCTTATACCCCTTTTCTCTGATGTTTCTTTTTATTTAGACCTTTTTTTGTGAAAACACTGATATTCATAATCGGACAAAACTGGTCATGTAATTAGTACTGTAGCTGTGTATACAATCAACAATTTAGATGCATTTGTATAAGTACTACCATGGTAACATCAATATCAAACACCAACCATATCAAACACTTTTGATATATAATATACTTTTTAAACATAACAGAAGACTTGGCATATTATCTCAAAACCAATTTTATAATACACCTGGTTAAGCAAACATACTCAAACAAGAATAAAAAATTGCATCAACTATAAAATGATTTTGATTGTTTACGAATCGTTCATCTAATACACAATGAACTCTTCACATGCTTAATATTTATTAACAGAACATATTAACAGAACTTATTAACAGAAGGCTTGGCATACGTACGCATGGTACTCATGGCAGATTGCAATATTTCAATCTCGGTAATTAAATTTATAAATTTGATCTTCAGTATTACCAATCAAGTGTTAATTTATACCCTTTTCCTAGAATTTGTCACATTTTTTGCAAAGCTACCCTTTTCAGTGATTTTAAAGACACGGGTGCTTACACTGTGCAAACTGAAGTGGCCCCGCCGTGACTCCACATTTTTAGAGCTTCAGATTTGTTTGCCATGATTTTAAAGGTTTTTCATAATTCGCATAATTCATTTAATAGGATTGTCTAATCATATGCCTTTAGAAATTTTGCTGCACTTTTCAATTTCATATTCCATTGTTAAATATTGATTTTTTTATTGCTCTGCATAAACAGCATAATGGATGGATGGATAAGTAGCTTTTCATGTTAAAAGAAGATTTGAGGTGAATACAAACAAACAAGTTTTCAGCAAGCGCTCGTTTTCATTTAGTTTGGCAAGGAAGAGAAATTCACACTGATGCTGCATTCCTTTGTTTTACATGTTGAGCTTGCCGCAAATAGACTGGAGATTGCCGCAAAGAACCTTGAGATTGGCAGTCGTGCATGTTCAGCATTGCCATGATGTTATAGATATACCCATAGATATTCTTCTCAGCTCTCATATCCGCCTCTTCTCAGCTCTCATATCCGCCTCTTCTCAATCAGTTGGTCATACGGTCACTGCTATGGTGTTTAGTACATAGATATACCCATAGATATTCTTCTCGGCTCTCATATCCGCCTCTTCTCAACCAGTTGGTCATACGGTCACTGCTATGGTGTTTCGTACTCAGGCAAAGGATTAAGAATATTAACAGACCCAAACTGGTTTTTCAGGGTTGTTCTTCCGCAATGGCTTAAGCCGGAGATGCAACGGCTACTGACTTTACATTTCAGATAACGCATTTCCTGGAATAACCAGATGTTGTGAGCCTACCTGGAATGTTTTTGCCTCTGGTACAAGGAAATATAAGAATGTGGAAATATGCCTAGCCTTGTAAAGTTTTTCTTGATATTTGTTTTTAATTATGGTTCAACGATTCCCCTCTTCTTTCAGTTGCATTAAATCTTTTGAATCTTTTGCGTTATATCATCATGGAGGCCATCAGATGTATTTGAGTAAATGTCGTCAATCCTGGCAATTTAAGTGTGTTATATCTTGATGCTTACTTTTAAATTGATAAATACTTGTCTTCTGTGTACATAAAAGAAAAATATAGCTATAGGGTCAGTGATATATGAAAAGCCACACTGTGGTTGTTAACATACATTGTCTGTTAAATATTTTGTGTAAGCATATGTATGTATATGACATGTATACAAATTTGTCCAATATATACGTATACATGACAAGTGTTTTCTAACAACTGCGTAACCCTTACTATATTTAAGACGTTTTCTACGCAATGGATAAATTGCTTTGCTTTTTGTTTTTTTGTTTCACTCCATATATAATGCAAATTGTGTGCGAGTTTAATCTCGTCTTAGGTCTTTTTCCAAGAATGCAGTTAGTAGCTGAGACTAAATGAAGTTTAAGTAGACACCCGTTATTTATTTTTTTTATTATCAGACTTTGTTATAAAACCATGTATTTTAATTCACCAACGTGCTAAACTAAGGCACATTTACTACATTTGACATATTTCATTTCAAGCATATTAGAAAGTGTAAGAGTTTAAATACTTTTCTTTTCATGTTAGTTTTTCTATTTGAAACGATTGGGAAACACATCAAGGAACTATGGTGTATGATATTTTCATTTGGTATTTTGAACAAGTTGCGATAGGGAGATATGGGATTCCTTTGGGAGGTAGAAGTATTGTACACTGTATGAAAACTGTTACCATTTCTTTCGTCTCCTTTTCTATTTAGGGGTGTATGTAAAAGTTACGCTTCTCGCGGAAAGATGGCCACTTATGAACAAAAGAACATCTACTCGACAAAAACATTCCGATCCTCTTTTTAAACAAATCCTGAACTTTGAAAACTGCATTGCAGCAAATGGATACGACATAAGAGACTTAGGTCTGGCTGTCAGTTTAAGAGCAAGAACTCTAACCTCACAGAAACGTGTTTTAGGACGTGCTTTTCTTGGGAATGCAGAATTTTCAAGCGCCGAAGGAAGATCACACTGGGGAGAGATGGTTAAAACCCCAAATTCGGCGGTTGCGCAGTGGCACGCACTTGAGTATTAAAGTTTCGAATAAGGTGGAAATATATAAATAGATAGAGTTGCCTATAAAAGTGTGTGCATGATTTTGACTTTTTCTGAGTTTAAGTGATAAGCCAGCAAAAATTTCCAAACCAAGTTGAAACATAGGATTGGTAAAGCCGATCTGAGAGCGTTCGTAGGTCAAGAGATAAAAAAACCTTTTTACCTTTTTATACGATAACCATACTTTTATCAAAATTGACAAGCGCTTTTATTTTCTTTATGATATGGGAAGTTCGTTTGTTATTTTGGCGCTCTTATTTTGGCTCAAAGAGGTATAATTTTAACATCTTGTTATTGTCAAAGGATAACATTTAATGAAACAGAACTTCTGTTAAGAACCTTAGGTAATGGCAAACGATTGTATTGCAGGGTATTGAAGAAATAAAGTTGGAAACAATCATTGCAAAATATAATATATATATATATATATATATATATATATATATATATATATGTATGTTAGTATATAAACTAACAACCACCACCCCCCACCCCTCCTTGCCCCGCAGAACACTTTTTTTGAAAAGGCGATGCCAGAGTCAGATGAGCATTTTAGTTTATTACTCAGACTTTTGAGACAGAATAATAGTAGGTTTTTAAAAGTTAACAAAGCACACAAGTGTTGATGAACTACAGTGAAGAATATGCAGACAAACTTAAAAGCATCCCATGGCATTTTCCATAGAAAACTTTGGCATGTTAAAACAGCAGCGTCATACAAAAGCTCGAATGGATACCATAAAATGTCACTATTTTTTTATCCAAACGGAATTTGAATAAAGAATATTTAAGGAATAAAGTTTTATCATCAATTTTCTTAATACGTTGTTAAGTTGGTGAAAGCTAGTGATCGACAGTGGCTCAGAACCGCAGTGCATGGCGAGATTTTAGAAGGCTATTCCCCAGCAGTGGCATGAAAATCTGAGGAGACGAAAAGGATGATCATGATGATAATAATGTTATTTCCCAATTATTTTTGCGAATATAACCATGATAAGTATCCAGAAGGAAAGAGATAGAATATTATTTGTAAAAATATAAATTTAAGCCTCCCTTTTGTGACAGAGAATGATAAAAAAGCAAAAGAAGTCGAGAATAGGAAGTTCCATTGAAAACAAGGAATACAACATATAGATGACGAGAGAAAAAAAGATAGAAAACTAGAGTAGTTCAGCTTAATAGAACAGCTTAAAGTTAGGTAAGTCGGCATATCGATCATAAACCTTTTGTGGATGGTTACAGTTGATTTTCGAATGCATAGCAATGAGATTTATGACACAATCATGATAGGTTATTATAAAAGGATATTTTGGTCAACTATACTAATTTCGCCCTTGCACAACTTTTTCATCATTTTTTGTTTCCAGTTATTCACACGAGCATCACAGCACTTTAATCACACCACTGTTTTTGTGTATATTGAATAAGAGTATTAGCAAGAGGTAATTTAAGATTGTGTTGTTACAGCCCGCAACTGAACCCCCCCCATCCCCATCATCCTTGTACTTATATAGTTGTAAAAAGGAAATTTTGATTAACGCTGTATGCATTGACGAATAAGCTGACAAGTCCATGTGTCGTGAAAGGTGTGCCTATTATGAAAATGATATGCAATTGAATGGATGTTTTGGGTTCATAGCAAGTTTCATAAAATAGGAGTTACCATGACATTGACTTCGACAGAAAGAAGTCAGCTGCCCAACAAAGACAGAACTTTGACTGAGGTAGGTGCTATTGTCCTGAATACGCGTCGGGGAGTTTGTTTTTTTTTTGGGGTGGGGTTTTTATTCAGGTCCTTCACCCTAACCAAGGCTTCGAAGCCTCTTTATGAAGGAGAGTTACTTTCCTTATTTGCGTTTTCTTTTCTTCGTTTAGAATCATGTTTACTAATTTTCCACATTATTCTTGTTCAAGTTGCATTCATATGTTGTTTGTAATTAATGCATGTGTTTTTCATGTAAAATATTTTAGCAGTATTGGCAAAATTACCCAAAGAACGTCGGAGACTTGTTTTGAACTTACTGTAGGTATCAAAAATAATCTTTTTGATTCCTACGGTAAATTCAAACTACTCACGAAATCAAAGCATTTCTCAGAAAACACAGCACTTTTATTGCTGTGTATTCTGAAAAAAAAATTTGCTGATATAGTTGGCTATATTAATGAAAGATAGGGTTTCCTAAAGAACGCAGCATCAATAGCACAGGTGGTAGAGCATGTAGCCAGGAAAGTCGTAGCCATTGGTTTGAAACCAGTGCACAAACAACTTTCACCCTAAATGCTTTACATTCTACAAGTATAAAGTATCAGAAACATTTTTATGTACTAAAGTGTTCTGCGTACACAATCCATTCATTGTATTGTCAACATATTGTATATGCTCGTTACTTGGACAGTACTAAGGGATATTAGGTATTCATGAAATGCATTTTTTTAGAAGAAAGACCATTTAAAATACAATTTAATTGTTGCTACAAATTCTGGCATGCCAACAACATTTGCGCCTCACTAAGGAGATTTTATCAGCCATTTTTTGTACGTTCTTCTTATTTCCACTTCATGAAGGTTAGCAGTGGTTGCGATGCCTGGAGGAGAGTACCGTTTTGGGAATTATATTTGTCGCTCGTCGCGCGTGGGACTTGTAAGTGTAAAAGTGTAAGAAAAATACTTGCACCAGATATGAAATTCAAAGATAGAAGCAGAGATTGCAAATACAAGCGGGTTTTTTTGTTTGATTTGTGGTGGGAACAACAAGAAAGGAAAACCTACATATTTTTGCTGGCCTTGAGGTAGATATGTCAACGTTAACACTACAGTTTTTATTTTTTTATTTTTTACTAAAATTCATAGCTTTCTTCGAATGGAATCAGTTTTCAACATGTATTTACCTTTATTTTAAAATGAAACAAATTTTACAATTTCTAAACATTGCACACGATTTATTCCAAAAACTATAATAGACACCAATAAATTTTTTATTTCACCAACAGATTAAACTTTCTACCTTTGCCCAAGGTGTTGGCGCAGAATCCAAATATAGCCATCAATAATGTTAAAATTGTTTTTTGATAAAGTTTGTATTTTGTTGGAAATCTATCATATTTATTCGTTTTTGTATTTTCTCTACCTTGACACCGAATTATTTATCAATGCACTTATTAAAATAAGTGTATATATGAGTTCTTGAATAAGGACACGTAGCATCAATTTATTGTTAAATGCAACTTGCAAAAAATGCAAAAACTAACGTTTTTATGGTTATTCTTGGATTCAGATCCCATATATAATATTTTTAATCATTGTCGCATTTTAGCCTATGTCCGAATTTGGCTACAAATCCATCCTGCTCCATTTCTTTCAGCACCAATCTTCTACAAGTCTCCTTTGGTCATTCTTTTTACCGTTTCCCTACAGGCACGTTTGGAATTACCATTTCTTTCATGCAAAGAATGTGGCCTGACCAACGCCATCGTCGTCGACTGCTTTGAGCAGGAAAAGGTTGTGCCAGTTTTTGGGTTTGATACTGTGTTAAGCCAAAAGTTCCGAAGGATTCTGTGAAGACATCTGGTCTGCAAGACATATTTTGTTGGAAATGGTCCGAATCACCTTTCAGAATTCTGAGCCGTACAACTAGACATTGCTTTCGAAGGTCCAGTGTGTTATTGCTGAACTTGGTTGAATTCTGGATAGGCTGCAATGCCCCTGAAGCTTCCCCTGCCTTAGAGATTCTGGCGACGACATTCTTACTTGACTCCACAGTTACCTTGCTGATTACAAACCCACTTTAAATTTTGTAAGACATCTAATTACACCATCGCGAATTATTGTAAGAGAGATGAAACATGGCTTAAAAGATTGTGTTAAATCTTATATAATGGGTATTAGAAATGATAAAGACTCATTAATGCAATTAAATATAACTAGGGTGACTATGAATTATAATATTGGAAGAATACTAGAATCAAAAAAGGGTATTAAATTTAATGAAGCTTTTAAAGTGACTTTTTGTAAAATTACAGAAGATGATATTGTTTATAGTACAGCATAATTTTCCTGTGGCACCTAAACGATAATAAACCAAAAATAAACAGATGATATTCTAAATTTAACACAGTAAGACAGTTTGAATAGAATTGCTGTACAGTTGTCACAGGGTTCAAGATGGGTTATTGATTCAATTCATAATCATTTCCTAAACGTGAAATATAAACCTCTGCAAGGAAGCTCTTTTTTTTATATAAGAGCTAAAAAAGTAAAAAGAACGACAAAATAAGACATGTTTGATCAACTTGAAAAAAAAAGGATAATGAATGTTTAAGTTAGTGTCGTATCCGACATTTCAACCCACAAGAAAAAAAACCTCAAAATATTTTTAAACTTTGATAAATAATTTGTAGAAAATCTTGGTTATAGTAGAATTGAATTTCCAGTTACAGTTAAACAGTAAAAAAAAATTGAAAAGTAGAATGAGTATAATGCTAATGCTTTTGGTTATGAAAAACAAGTATCCTATATACATCAGTAGAAAAAAATATGACAATAAGGTGAACGTATTATTGATTACAGAAGATGAAAAAGAACATGTGCTAATAAAAAATTCCAACAAACTATTGTATAATCAAATTAAAACTAAAAATAAAGACCATTTTTGTGTACGTTGTTTACAGCGTTTTATTTCTCGCAAATCATGATGAAAATGGAAAAAACTGTATTCTATTGGATGGAATAAAAGCTATTTAGGTGGTTAATAAGGATAATAATTTATTTTTTTAAATAATTAGAAACAACAAGTAACATTTGTTATATATATGCTTATTTTGAAGCCATCGCAGAGAAAATACAAGGGGATTTACATGGAAATAATAAATCGTATACTGAAAAGTATCAAAAACACAGACTGTGGATATGGTTATGAAGTAGTAGGTTGTTATGATGATAAGTATGGCAAATCAGTGCAAATTGATAGGGGTGAAACAGCTGTTTTTTATTTTATTCAACATACTTACTTACTGAAGTTATGTTATTTGGGACCGCCCAACGTCTCAGTAAACATGGTAGAGATCTAAACATCATCTTCAACAAAACTCCAATCAACTTCGTGACAGAATATGTCTATCTTGGAAATCTAATTGATAACCATCTGTCATTGGCTTCAAATTTCGACCGCGCATACAAGAAAGCCTGTGGAAGACTTAGACTGTTAACCAACGTACGAAGAAATTTAACCATCGACGCTGCAAACCTGATATACAAGATGATGATACTACCGATACTCACATATCAGCTCAACCATCAAGACCAGTTTTACAGCTACTCAGAAATCAAAATTCACCTCACTAGAACGTCGTGCTGCAAAGATCATTGGGAAGCCAACAAAAAGTATTATTCAAGTTGTTGAATCACAAGTCTGTTCACTGGTCGGAAAGTGTATTAAAAAGAACCTTCAACACGAAGATTTTGACAACTACTTTAAAATTATGAAACATTCTAAAAGGACTCGAAATTATGCCAATTTATTAAAACTCCCATCAATAAAACTAGAAGTTGCTAGATCTAGTTTTTATTATGGTGGAGCTAAGCTATTTAATAATATGCCACTTGAAGATAGAAGACCCTTTTTATCTTCATCTTGATTGAAATTTGAAGGCTTTTAATTTTATATAGTTTTTAATCAGTTCTTATTATATCTTTTATTATATTCTACAGGACAAACATTAATAACAGTATTTATGTAAATATGTAAATAACTGAAGCTTTTATCCTGTATAAATATTCGTAAATAAATAAATAAAATATTCTTAGAGGTTAAATATTGTAAATATTTTATTAAAAACAAATTTAATAAACCTTTGGTAATGACTCAAAACGATGAAAAAGATTTTCAAAAATCTGATAAATTTCATGTTTGTGAGAAGAAATACACTAAGAAGTATCTCGCTGTCAGAAATCATTATCATGTGATTGGTAAATATTTGGATTCTTCTCATAATGATTGTAATTAAAAAAACTGAGAATTGATTCTAATAGGTTGAAATACCTGTGATATTTCATAATTTCAAATGGTATGATTGTCAATTTATTATGCAAAGTATTGGTCAAATAGCTGAAAACTATTCATGTACAAATAAAAACTGAGAAAAATATACGAATATTAATGTTATTCCAAATAATGTGGGAAAATGTATGACTTTCATGCTTGGTAGTCATTTGGCATTCCTTAATAGTTTTCAGTTTATGAGCTCAAGTCTTGATAAATTAGTTAGTAACCTACTGACAAGCTTTTAAGTATACATCAGAAGTTTTTCAAAATGAAAAGCTAGATTTGATAACGAGAAAAGGAATCTGGCCTTATGATTATATGGATTTATTTATTAAGTTTGATGAAACTGAATTAACAAAGAAGGAAGAACTTATAGTTTATTAAATGATGAAAATATTTTAAATGAAGATTATAATCATGCTTAAAATATATGGAATACTTTTAAATAAAAATCACTGGATGAATATCATGATGAAAATTGGAAATCAGATATCTTATTCCTTGCTGATGTGTTTGAAAACTTTAGAAGGGTTTGTATACAATATAAACTTGATCCATGCCATTATTTTACTAGTCCTATAATTTGATAGTACCACTGATATCAAATTACTGATATTGATATATTTCAATTCATTAAAAAGGGTATTAGAGGAGGTAATTCATACGTTGCTAATAGGTATGGTGATGCAAATAGCAAATACATGAAACAGTATGATGAAAATATGCCTTGAAAATATATTATGTATCTTGATGCTAAAAATTTATATGGCTTGGCTATGAGACAGTATCTACCTACTGGAGGATTTAAATAGTTATCTAAAAACAGGTTGATAATATAGATATGGCCAAGAATAATGATGAAAGCAAAAAGATATGGTCTTAGAGTTTCATTTAGAGTATCCAGAAGAGTTACACGACTTGCACAATAGTGATCCTCTAGGACCTGTGAAGGTTAACTTGCATGAAAATACGCTCTCTCCATATTGTAAAAGGATAGCAAAGAAGCATAGTATTATCAACAGGTCTTGTTTATAATTTAATTCCCACACTGAAAAAAAAGAAAGAAAAGTATGTACTTTATTTAAAGGTTTTGAATTATACACTGATTTAAGATTACAACTTACAAAGTTTCATAAAGTATTAGAATTTGACCACTCTTCTTGGTTAAAGCAAGATATTAATTTCAATACTCAGACAAAACTCAAGCTAAACACAGTTTAAACAATTTTTTTTAAAAACTGATAAGTAATGGTGTTTTTGGCAAAAAAAAGAGAAGAAAATTAGAGGGAAAGAGTTGGTGTAAGGCTTGTTAAAGATGAGAATCAATTAAAAAAACTTGTAAATAAACCAACTTATAAAAGTAGTAAGGTTTAATTAATCCTGAATAGGCTCTCATATGTTGATATGTGTATTTTAGGTCTTTCTAAGTGACTAAAGTGTGACTTTCATTATAACTCTATCAAAGACAAATATGGTGACAAGGCTAAGTTGGTTTCACTGATACTCTTACTTTAGCATATGAAATGAAGATTGATACTGTGTATCAAGATTTTTAGAATGATAAAGAGAAATTTGATAATAGTGACTATAAGAGTCATCATTTTATGAAAATGCTAATAAGAAAGTTATTGGTAAATTTAAGGATGAAGCTTGTTAGGTTCCAGTTGTTGAGTTTGATTGAGAATTAAATTGTATTCGTATATTGAGAACGATGAAATAGGTAGAAAGACCTGTAAAGAAACTAGAAGGAGTGTTATTGAAAATAATATCAAACATGAAGACTATAAATATGTGTTATTAGGAAAGAAATGGATGCATCATAATCTAAAAACCATTAAAAATGAAAACAATCAATTTGGAAGCTATGAAATTAATAAAATAGAATTGAGCTTGTTTAATGACAAAAGATGTATACATGGAAATGTAGTAGATTCTTATGCTTGTATGCATAATAAAAACCATAATTACAAATACTTATATTTATAACAAAAAAATTAATAAATATTCCCAGTAGGAATAAAAACAAGACATATCAAAGGGAGGATGAACTCAACGACCAGCTAGATAGAGATGATGTCTCAATAAAAATACCCTGCAGAAAGAACTTTGGGCCTCTACTGTGGATTTTTTGCCCTTTGTATATATACAGCCATGACAGAAATAAACACCACTACATACAACAACGGCTTATAGGGGAGTATGGATCACGTATCCACTGACTCGACAAGCAGGGTTTGCTGAACAAGCAGGATAGCCCAGATTGCCATCATGCTAGTGCGTGCTACTGCATAGCTACATGGAATGTCAGGGTTTTACACCAAGCAGGGAAGTTGGACAATATTGTGAGAGAAATCTTAAGAGTAAAGATTGACATAATAGGACTGAGTGAAGCCAGATGGTTACAATCGGGAAAAATGAAGTTAAAGAAAAACACCGTATTCTTACAGTCGGGACCAGGTAAAAAACACATTCATGGTGTTGGAATCCTACTAGGACCAAACATAGTAGATTGTATACTTGGCTACTGGGCTGTTTCCGATCGAATAATTGTGGTAAAATTGAAAGGAAGCTTATTCAACACCATCATTATTCAAGTATATGCACCAACATCCAACAGCAATCAGGAAGACATTGAGAACATTTATGCAGACCTGGATAAAGCAATGGCACAATGCAAATCTCAAGAGATTGTGTTTGTCATGGGTGACCTAAATGCAAAAGTTGGTGAAGGTAGTCAATCAAATGTTGTGGAACCACATAGACTGGGCAAACGAAATGATCGTGGACATACCTGGGTTCAGTGGTGTGAAGGGAATAACCAGGTGATCACTAACACCTAATCCCAACACAACCCCGGACGCCCATGGACATGGAGAAGCCAAATGATTGTTCAAGGAACCAGATTTATTTCATAATAATCAATGAGATTACAAAATGCTGTCACACAAGAAAAGTGCTATCCAGGTGCAGATTGTAACAGTGGTCATGCTCTATTAGTTGCATCTGTGAATCTGAAATTGAAGAAACTGAAATGAACAAAAAAGGTGATGCAGCAAGACCCAGACCAACTGAAATCCAATAATATGAAAACGGCTTTTCAACCATAGATTAAACTCCACATGAAAAATAATAATGAGAATAACAGAGTGGTAGATGACTGTGAACAAATTTTTGTTCGGCCATTAGTAAGGCTAATCCAAAAAATCATACCTCTTGTAATACAAAGGAAGAAGTAGAAATGGATGATGGACGAGACTTTAGAACTACAGGAAAGGCGTAGAACAGTAAACCGATGGTCAGAATAATATTTCAGATTAAACAGGGAGGTAAGAGGATTTCGGCAAGCAAAGGAGTGTATGTATGTGAAACAGTGTGAAGAACTGGAACGAATGGAAAAGACCAATCCACAGAAGATGCATGGCATGGTGCGACAGGCAACCTCAAGTAAAAAAAGGGTTACACTCAACCGCATTGAAGCAAAGGATGGAAGTATTTTGGTTAATCAACAGCATATGTTACAGCGATGAAAAGAGTATATAGAAGAGTTGTTTGCTGATACCAGAGGAGAAAGACGTATATCCCAGAAAGAAGGAGGCAATCCGATTTAAACGTGGAAATAGAAAAGGCCGCAAAGAACATAAAAAGAGATAATACTAGTGGTCTAGATAAGGTTGTGGCAGAAACGATCTTGCCACTAGAAGAGTTTGAAATAGAATACATAAAAAGGTCTGCAAATAAAATCTATGGGAAAGATCATTTTTCAGAGATGATGAGCAGATTTATCTTTATCACTCTGCCCAGGAAAACGAAGGCTATAAAATGTACGTTTTTTAGAACAATCGGCTTAATTAGCCAACTCACAAAGCTTATGCTTACGGGTTTTTTTAGGTAGGCTGAGGGGCCAAATAGTTAGAGAGGTAGCAGAAGAAGAGTACGGATTCACAGCCGATAAGGGAAAACGAGGTGCCACCTTCGTACTGAAAATATTAGCAGAGAAAGTAGTTAGTAGGCAAAAAGAAATTCATGTTTGTTTCATTGACCATGTGAAAGCCTGTGAGATGAAAGATCGCGTTAGACATGAGCCTTTATTTGAAATCCTGAAAGCATTAGCTCTGGATGGACAGGATATTGACCTGTTAAAAAAACTTATACTGGGAGCAAAATATAGCTGACGCTCAATGGCAAAGTAAGCGAGTATATCGAAACAAGTAATGAAGTGAGACAGAGATCTATACCATCTCTTGACCTGTTCTCATTTTACACGGAAATGATCATGCGGAACATTAAAGACATGAAAGGGATATCTATTGGTGGAATAAATGTTAAAACATTAGATGTGCAGATGACGCAGTGTTGAAAGCAAACAGTGAAGAAAAGCTGCAAAATATTGTGAATACAGTGGTAAAAGAAAGTGAGAAGAAAGGTTTGGAGATAAACAGAAAGAAGCCATTTGTGATGGTATTTTCAAAGAAGAAGGAGATGAGATGTAAGATCTTGGTTGAGGGCCAAGAGCTGGACACTTATTTAAGACTTATTTATCCTCTTTGAGCCATGAGCGGCTCATAAGGCTTGACAGTATCATCCGCCACCTCTCTCTATCTTTTACTATGTTCCCAACTTCGTTCCATGTTTGCCATCCCAGGTCATTTCTTTCTGCTTCCGCACTCCTCTGCCATGTTGTTTGCGGGCGTCCTCTCTTCCCTTTTCCCTTCGGTGTCCATGTTAAGGCTACCCTAAAGCTATAATTTTGTGGCTTTCCTAGGGTATGCCAATCTATGTTCATCTCCTGTACCTTATGATCTTTCCTATTGGACTGATCGTCGTCCCAAAGTAGAGATCGTTGTTTGTGATTTTTGTGGGCCAGAAGATGCGGAGAATCCTTTTCAGACATTTTCTCTGAAATATTTCTAACAATCATTTAGTTTCCAAATCTCTCTTCCATAGAGTAGCACGAACATTACGTTACTGTTATATACTCGGATCTTGGTCTTACCATTGTATTGGTTTGACTTCCAGAGTGGATTAAGCATGGCAAACGCATTTCTTGCTAGACTCAGCCTATATGTGATATCTTCAGTGGATCCTCCTGTTTTGTTTATTATGGCACCGAGGTATGTGAAGGTGTCCACGTCTTCAACAGTTTAGCCCTTGATCTCGATTAGGAGCTTTTCCTTGTGATTTAGTCTCAGCAAGTTGGTCTTGTCTGTGTGGATTTTGAGACAGATCATTTCAGCATATTTACANAGCTTTTCCTTGTGATTTAGTCTCAGCAAGTTGGTCTTGTCTGTGTTGATTTTGAGACCGATAATTTCAGCATATTTACATAGCTATTCAGTTTTCTCCTGCATATGTTGGTGCTTGCTGGATAGGAGGGCGATATCGTCTGCATAGTCTAATTTATCAAGCTGGGTGATAAACTTCCATCTTATACCTGTTTTTTTTTTGCCGTTGTTGCTTTCCTGATGATCCAATCTACAGCAATAATGAAGACGGAGCCTGAGATCACACAACCTTGTCGAACTCCAGTTTTTACAGAGAACCACTCTGACATCTGCTCTTGTTAATGATGCAACTACCACTTCCTCTGTACATTTCCTTTTTGATTTCTATGAAGAGATTTGGAACTCCTTAAAATTTCAGAATCTTCCAGATCTTCTCTCTATAGATGCTATCAAAAGCTTTACGGAAGTCAATAAAATTAATGCACAGTGATGCTTGCCACTCAATGCACTGTTCGACAATATTTCAAAGTATGAAAATCTGCTTAGCTATCCCGTGTGCTTTTCTATATGCTGCCTACTCGTTTCTCAGTATTTCTTCTGCTCATTTCCTGACTCTTTCTAAAACAACTCTGCAGAAGACTTGCCCAGGTATGGAGAGCAGGGATATTTTTCTGCTATTGTCACATTTAGTAAAATCACCTTTCTTTAGTACTTTAGCTATCATTGATTTCTTCCAATCCCTTGGCATACTGATGTTGTCTCTCACTTTCTCGAACATGTGCGGTAATCTCTTTTATGTGATCTTGCTTCCAACTTTTAACATTTCTCCGCTGATGTTATCTACTCCTCCTGCTTTATTGCTCTTCAAATTTTTTTACTGCTATCTTCACTTCCTCTTCTGTGAAGGGACCTGTATTGATTTCCTCGATGGTTTCAACATTACCGATCTCAAACTCATCTTCCTCCACATTTTCGTCACACTCGTTCTTAATGTTTAATACTTCTTCGAAGCGTTCTTTCCATCTTTGAAGTATCTGACTATCTTCAATGAGTATTTTACCAGTTTTGCCTCCCACACCAGTTGCTGATTGCTTTTTCTTGTTGCACAATAGTTTCGTAATCCTCTACAGAATTCCCATGTAATTGTTTTTTGCTGCATGCTCTACTTCTTTAGCGAGCCCATTTATCATCTTAAGTTTATCTGCTCTGACCTTTTTCTTTACACTCTCGTCTATCTCACTATACTTCTGTTTTTTGATAGCATAGATTCTCTCTTATTCTGCACAGTTCATCTTGTTTTTCATTTTCTTCCTTTCGTCTATAGCTTTCCACGTTTTACTGCTTATCTACTCTTTATGCTCCTTTATTTTCCTACCCAGGATGTTTCGGTTGTCTCTGTGTAGATTGTGGTGAAACTTCCCATTCTTTTTGTATGTTTGCCTCTTCCATGGCTGTTTCCATGCTCTCTTCTATTGCTTCAAACCTGTTTTTCCACTCTACTGCGAATTGCTTTTGGACGTCTTTTTGTTTCAAAAGTGCAGTGTATAATGTTGCCCTTCTGCTGGTGTTCTTGAGTTTGTGCTTTGAAAGCCTAAGCTTCACTTTGCCGACCACAAGGTTATGGTCAGTTCCGGCATCTGCACCCCTCATGGTTCGTACATTAGCGAGAAACCTCCTGTATCTGTCATTGATGATGAAGTAATCAATTTGCTTTTTGTCTCTGTTGTTTGGTGAAGTGCATGTTTTTTTGTGAATGTTTTTGTGTTTGAAGTATGTGCCTCTAATCACTACATCGTTTTCTTCACATAACTCAATAAGTCTTTGACCATTCTCATTCATGANTTTGGACGTCTTTTTGTTTCAAAAGTGCAGTGTTGAATGTTGCCCTTCTGCTGGTGTTCTTGAGTTTGTGCTTTGAAAGCCTAAGCTTCACTTTGCCGACCACAAGGTTATGGTCAGTTCCGGCATCTGCACCCCTCATGGTTCGTACATTAGCGAGAAACCTCCTGTATCTGTCATTGATGATGAAGTGATCAATTTGCTTTTTGTCTCTGTTGTTTGGTGAAGTGCATGTTTTTTTGTGAATGTTTTTGTGTTTGAAGTATGTGCCTATACTAGATCAGAGGTGGAAATAAAGAGAAGAATTGGAATTTAAAGGAAAAAATACAAAAAGTTGGAGAATGTTTTGAGGTCAAGTAGTATGTCGATCGAATCCAGATTTATGCTACCTATTTGTTACGTGTGGTCGAGTCTACTATAGGGTTGTGAGAGTTGGACTATTACTAAAAGTCTTGAATGCAGAATTGCGGTTTCTAAGGAGAAGGTTGAGGGTATAATGGATAGGGGTGATAAGCAATGTGGAAGTTCTGAGTAAGAGAGGGACTAGTGGATGTTTAGTATAGACGATCGTGAATAGGCAGATACGATTTGTAGGGCGTGTGATGAGGAAGGAAAGGCTTGAAGAGGCTGTGCTCACTGACCGTGTAGAAGGAAAAAGATCGAGGGGAAGACAACGAAATACGTACTGGGCATGGCTAGAAAGTGGAACTGGTTGGAAACCCACTGTGTTTATTCAGGATCTGAAGAACAGTAAAGAGAAGAATGTTATGGGTGCCCTCCATGCCAAAATCCTGGCACTACATTGATACTATTATAAGGAAACAAAAAATTGTTATCTTTGTTTTATAAGGATTTTTTATTGCTTCACTTCGTAAAGCAATTTCTACATAAAACAAAAGCTTCGCTTTTGTGTATAAAGTAATGCTTAGGTACAGAATACGTTCATATTAATCTGTGAGATTTACAGAATATTAATCATTCTTTTATTTAACAAATAATAGTAACTTACATAGCGTAACATAATTTTCATTGTTTATAATACTGGGGAAAGATATGAGAAGACCATTAGGTTATTAAATCACAACAGACCTCTTAGGTTGTTTAAGATTATATTAAAGCTTTTTTATGATAAGGCTTTTATGATAAAGTATTCATGACAAGGTTTACTTTATCATTTTGTGTTTTTAAAGAGGATATAATTGGAGTGCATTTTTAGGGGATAGTAAGGCACATAATTTTTCATTAATATATTTTCACAACCTATCATCATAAAAAAGATTAAAGAAATTAATTTATTTAAATGGAATTAAATAATTTTTCATTAAAATATTTTCATAAAATATTATCATAAAATATATTAAAGAAGTTAAATTATATATATTGCTTCAAAAGCTATTTTTTATTAATATGTTTTCATAAAATATGTTGTGGCCTTTTTTTAAACAATTTCGATTTTTCAAAAAATGCCAGAACCCTCAATTACTATACTTTTTATACTATTCATATCTAAACATGTACTCCCCAATCTCATGTTGATGTTCTTGATCGAGTTCAGAGAACTGTATACAACTTCAGAGGTCTAAATTTTGCTTCTCCTCTTCATTTTTTCTCCTGTCGACGGTACGAGGTTTCCCCAAGTGTTTTTTACAGGTAACATCATAGGACCTGTTCTGATGAGCTTTCCTTGCTGGTTCCAGCAAGGTTTGTTGCATTTCGCATGACGTTTTTTCTCTCAAAGCCTTCATCCACATGCAACTGTTACCCCTCGTTGTAATAAATCTTACTATCCCTGTAGATTTTCCCTCAAGCTGCAAGATTATGAAAACCTTTGGGTCCTGAGTCCTTTTCTACAGAATATGATTTGAATGTTTTTATGTCTACGGTTAATTCATCTCTTGGTTTAATCTTCTTTCCCCCCATTTTTGTGTTTTTCCCTTGTTATTTGTTTTCACTTACTGACATATTGTCTTTTGTGGTTCTTAACGATTAAAAAACAGGAAAAGATAAGTCCGCCTTAACTTAAAAGGCTGCAAGTTGTTCTCAAAGAAATCTCTCAAGCGATGCAAACGCTATTCAGCAAGTGAGACGATGTCAGTTGAAATCATTGTGTGCCTGCCTGGGCTGTAACCTAGCTATATTCATACTCCTTTTCATACAGACAGCAGTGTAAACAGATCCGTGAAACATTATTGTACTTTCAAGCAGTGTTTACCAGTCCCCAGGGAAGTCTGGGAAGTAAACGTCAATGTGTTAAAACAAGAGTCTACAATTCGTTGTCAATGGAAATAGTTGAAATAGTTGTTTGTTACTAGGGTCTAAACGATGTACTCCCAAACTGGTGTGATTAAAGTTAAACAGAGGAAAATGGATAGGATAGGTACATCTTACAGGATGTCTTTTTATCATTGTTGTAATCAGTACAGGGACAAGACATTTTAATTTATGTGGCCTTTAACTAGCCGACAATAAAATAAAAGACGACAAAAAATACAGTAAAGAAAGGACTGGGACATTATACTTTAACGCACATAAAAAAATGAATACCGAGGAGATCAATAGAGTGAAATTAAAAACATTAAACCCACTAAGCAAAAATGAAAAGCAAAGCAAGGTAGAGGATATGTGCCCACAAAGCAGGGTGGTTCAGTTTTAGTCACATGTGACAAATTGACTCACAAGGGACCGCACGCCAAAACTATCATTCCAGAGCTTTCCCTTGTGAAACGATAAATAAAAAAATCTGACATATATTAAATACCAGTCATGACAGAACAATAATCGTTGTAAATGACGTGGACGGTATGATATGTCAGCTGTTGTCCACTTACATCTTATTTAGTGAACAAACGATTTAATAAAAGTCATTTTTGTTGTCATAGAGCTGTTTATATACACCAAATATGAGCTCCAATATATATATATATATATATATATATATATATATATATATATATATATNATGTGCCCACAAAGCAGGGTGTTCAGTTTTAGTCACATGTGACAAATTGACTCACAAGGGACCGCACGGCAAAACTATCATTCCAGAGCTTTCCCTTGTGAAACGATAAATAAAAAAATCTGACATATATTAAATACCAGTCATGACAGAACAATAATCGTTGTAAATGACGTGGACGGTATGATATGTCAGCTGTTGTCCACTTACATCTTATTTAGTAAACAAACGATTTAATAAAAAGTCATTTTTGTTGTCATAGAGCTGTTTATATACACCAAATATGAGCTCCAATATATATATATATATATACATGTATATATATTGGAGTTCATTATATATATATTCCTCATAAAAATTCAATTAAGGCGATTCCTTCCTGTAAATTTAGTCATCGTAAATGGCCACTTATATCCAAAGCTTTAAAAGCAATCTGAAATCTGAAATGGAATAGACTTAAGATGGTCCCAAAAAGAATAAATGGTGTTCATGAGGGACGACGTTTATTCGTGTAACTGTTGAAGAGACTGTTAATAGACGTCTGAATAGATATAATCTCGAATTTTTATTTTAAAGAGAAGAATAACGTTTATGTTTTATTGTGCTTATAAGAGACAACCTAGGAGAGTCCACATTTGCCCTCATTGCTAACAGTTCCAACAACAGCCATTTGATATAGGTAATTAGTTGTCAACTGTATATAATACATCAAAGTATTAATCTATAACATCACTCAAAAAGGTAATGGGTAATGAAAGAAAATAAATCCCAAACCTCAATAGATGTCATTATTTAAAACAGGCATTTAATGCAAGCAAATAATTTTCCACTTCATAGGATTCTTCAAAGCACTGATTCATGGTTTCATTTAAAAAAAATGGGCAATAAAAACAAACGGCCATCAAGCCCCAATTCCTGTTTCACTTGGCAAGATCCATGTAGTACAGGTGAATGCTTTTCTACTGGAGAGGATATACCAGAACACCGATACATCTCATCATTCAGAAAAGCCAGAACACCGATACATCTCATCATTCAGAAAAGCCAGAATACCGATACATCTCATCATTCAGAAAAGCCAGGACACCGATACATCTCATCATTTAGAAAAGCCAGAACACCGATACATCTCATCATTCAGAAAAGCCAGAACACCGATACATCTCATCATTTAGAAATGCAATGAGAAATGAAAGCAAAAGGCAATCAGCCCTCGATTCCTGTCTGTTTTAACAACAGATATTTGATGCTGGAGTACTTTTCTACTGAAAAGAATGCAATATACCATAATACTGATCTATGACATCATCCTAAGAAATAAAAGGAAGTGAAAGCAATGAGTGTTAGCTCTCAATAGCTGTTTTGCAATAGCAGCCAAATGATACAGGCGAATATTTTTCTGGTGCAAAGAATATACCAGAATATTGATCCATGGCATATTTTCAAAAAATAACGGCTAATGTAAACAAAGTAGCACATGCCTATTTCGTGGGGTTTCACCAGACTTTGATTGGTTGGATTTTGATTGGCAATCAGTTCTACTTTCAAATCTCACTGGTGCTTACTAGTGCTTCAGCCAAAAAATATGATTAATGGGGAATTCAAAATTCAATTGTTTTAGAACTATATATAGGTCTATCAAACACTTAGATCCATTAGTAGTCGGAATACAACCAATGTCGTCAAAATAATTTAAATTTATGGCCGAAAAGAATACTATATGCTGTAATATGACTTATTGGTGGTATTTTTTTTCAGATCTGCAAAATATCATTTACCATTGTAAAAATCCATTGGGGTTTACAAGAGGTATATAAATTGATACTATTGTCAAATATTTGACAAAAGTACAAATTTATAAAGGAAAAAGAGTAAGTCGACGTTGTGTGTGTGTGATGTGTGTGTATATATATACACCAATATATATATATATAATATATAATACAATATATATATAATATATAATATATATAATATATAATCTATATAATATAATATAATATATATATATATAAACCATCATCCTTCCCAACATGGGATACTGTTGTTATATCTTGACATGTGTTCCCTCGTCTCATCTAGATGCTCTTTCTCGAATTCAGGGATGTGTTTATGCTTAGATCCAAATCTGCTCCTTTTCTTCAGTCCCATCAACAAAGTTTCGGTTGGTTTAATCTATTCTTTAGGTATTACCATGACAAATATTCCAATGAGATTTCCTCGATGATACCAATTAGGTTCATTGCATCTCGTATAAGGTGGTACCTTCAACATCTTTATCCCTGTGTATCTTCGTTGTAATAAATATGTTCATGAATGTAGTTTCTTTCCACCAACTTACAGATTGTGAAACTCTTTGGCTTCTGTGTGCTTAATTTTGGAATGGTTGAGTGATCGAGAAAATTGATATGTACTTGATTTTAACACAAAAAGCAAGATTTCACTGAAAATGTACCTTATATGTATTATACTTTAGTATTATTAAATACAGTGGGAAAAATTCCACTTATATAATTTATTCTAATATTATTAAATATTATATGACCTGGAGGGTCAAAGTACGATCAAAAGAGTTAAGATGTTTGGCATCATTTGAGAGAATGTAAACATTTGTGAAACAGGATTGTCCATGCATATCGTAATTAGTGGAGTAGAAATAGGCGAAACAATGTTCTTTATATCTTTCCATACTTACCTTTCACAAACATTCATTCTATCCTCTCCTATATTGTTTAATGCATAAAGGAATGTCGTTAAGCTAAAGACTGATGCCAACCAACTTGCAGTATTGTTAGCTATTTCAAAAACCTATCCACGAAGACAATAAATAGTAATGTAAAGGATCATTGTTTGCCACAAAGGGTGGAGATCACAAGCGTTTCAAGTTATGTGTGACGCAAGACGTGCTTTTGAGTGAATTCTGTACTTTTTCAGTTTTTGTGGTGGAGCCTTTCTCTGGATTAGACACGGCAAGCATGGATGACTTAGTGTTCATGTCGATGTGTGATACAAAAACAGGCAATCGCATACCTTTGAGAGATGCTAACATAGCATAACCATAGCAATGACTGTTAAAAAGCAAAACAAAGACAGGAGTCATGGCGAAAGTTTTTGAAGGTATAGAATCTTGACATATATTTATTATTGTGGCTCAATCAGTTAGTATTGTGGTTAGGCCTCTATAATTCCTTGATAATGTTCGCATCTGTGCTCATCTATCGTTTGTTGACGTCCACTCTTTTTTTCTTACAGAGTCAATACTGTTGTTAGACTTGCTGTTTAAACAAATGCTTTGTAAGCCGATCTTCAGCACCTCAGTAAAGCTCAAATTCTAACTCACAGACTTAGCGCTAACATTACGGCTTTGTTGCTTAACGTTTACAAAATAATTTAGTTCTTAAATGTTACAGTTTACTGTAATGGGCAATTAACTGATTACAAAAGCGTTATTGAGTTTGCTTATATTTATAAAGTGTCGACCTCGATAAACACCTTGTAATTTCATTGTGCACTTTCTGCAACCTATTCCAGACTGGAATCTGTCGGAGTCAGACACCGTGACCTGATTGTTTTAACTTGAGTTGTTGTTTTTCAGCTTTTCTGTAATTTTATTTCGGTAAAGCTTAAATTATACAGTTGTTTTCCAAATTAGTGTAAACGTTATTAAGGCAATCATTTACATCAAGATCATCTTTGCATATGCGTTAACTATGCTAATATAATGCTGCCAGATTAACATCAATTTACATCATACCTGATGCTGCTTTGACTTACCATTTTTGAATTTCTGTACTAACACAACCCGAGGGGCTACTACTACTACTACTACTACTACTACTACTACTCTTTTGCAGATTCACTTCCCACGAGGAGGGGCAAGGGAAGTTTGTTTTATGAACTTTTTGTCTAAAATCAAGAAGAAAATACAGACTATAAATTCTTGTTCTGTAAATATTCAATTTTCAAATTTTATTTAGATTCTGATTATGTCCTGGAATGAAATGATTCGAGATGTTGAATATTAACTTCCTAAGTTAACAATAGTCATCGTATCAAATGGACACTTCTGATCAGGACTACCTTATTTAACATTCAACCTTTTCTTCACATGATTCACATCGTGGTTGGATTCCCTTACCTTATGATATTCACTTCAAAGTTCTTTTAAAAACACTTTAATATATGATGTTGGTAATATTTTTGAATGGTGTAACAACACGGCGTTGAATTAACGATGAGGTGCTGCATGGAAAATTTAAAAAATCCATCATAACATCAAGTTTGATAAGGGTACGTAAATGGTATGAATCAGTTCTAAGTGTGTATGATATAGTGGAAATCTATTATTAATGTAGCACCTGACTATATGCATGGGGCCCATATACGATCTGTAAGCTCCAGCATCTAGCTAATACATCTGGATTGTCTCAGATGCCCTAACTATTTGGCAAGAGTGCAACACCTAACATTATCATCATCATTATTATTATAGAGTGGCGGAGCAATACGAGCCCACAAAGGACTCAGTGGTAGAAACCCCAGCAAATCCATCCGACTTCCAGCCCGATTAGGGTAAGCTGGGTGCATGCATCACACCCAAGTGTGTGTGATAAATTGATGTTAATAAACAGACAACACATGACCTTGCAGGTGGGACCTGTTTAGATGACCCATTCTGCTTGAAACAGTCTCCTTAGCGAGGATTCACCCAAGACCTCAGGACTAAGTAACAAGTGCGAACTCGGTATGCAGCAATTAGGAACTTGAGGTCCGCGCTCACGATACCTAGAAATGATGCTCTTCGACTACTCCCGCCCGTTAGACAGAAATGAGTGATTTGTCAGCCCTTTCTGGGCATGCACTGTTGGCTAAGGTAAGGCAACTGACTGGCAAGTATGCAGTTTGAGCAGGAATGTTTGATCTAGCCCATTCATAATTACCAGGCAAAACTAGTTCGTGTACCCTATTAACCAAGATGATTATTATTATTATCATCATCATCATCATTCTGTTATTTCTTCTTTGTACGTTGAATTGTGTTCACATTTCTTTGCACAGGTCAATACCAATAACCTAGAGCACAGAGCCGTTTTTATATGTTTGTAGTTTATTGTATCCTCGAAGACTTGAAAAACATTTCGAGATTGAAGATTGCTTTAAATCTAAATAAATAGGACTTTTTTGAGGATGTGGGCTATTCAGCAGACATTTTTATGCTCGTGAAATAATTTCAAAGTGGTTTTGTGTCTCTTTTTCAAGAATCCGAATCGTTCCAATAATCTGAGTTACTGTGATAGTTCTCAGGTTATACATTTTTGTAAGTTTGATATTTAGATATATATACTTGCTAATCCTATTAAATTCCTTATATGAAACATTTTAACTTGGCACACTCAATCCGATTATGTATTATTGTTGTTGTTATTATTATTATTGTTGTTGTTGTTGTTATTATTCATTGTGGTCGAGCAGAGGCGTGAAGACTTGCTTTGCTTTGTACACGACCACGATTAATTTGTCGACATTAAGTCTGATCCAATTTTTCAGTAATTTATTTTGAATTATTGTTTTTGGACCAAGTGGAAATTCGATTGGTTTATTAGATATCAATATTGTTATTAAGATTATTTACTGCTTGTAATTAGGTCAGTTATTGTAAATTATCAGGTATTTCAATTATCAGAGATTTCATTTTGTATTTTAATAATACCAAAATAAGAGATTGAAATAAGAAAACTATTACAAAAAGGTGAAAAAATGTCCATCGAGGTAGGTTAGAACATATATATATATACAGCATAGATATACCATATGTATATATATGGTTCGAACAATCTCTTAGTATGATTTGTAATAAATGATATTTTTTGTTTGAGTATATACATATAATATATATTTATGCACTTATGCTTATATGTTTTGTTTATATTTCATTTATTTTCCTTGTTTTGGACACATAATTTCCAATTGAGAATTCCCCTCTGATGGGACCATTATGGAAACAATGTCAGTAGGACCTTTGATGCTAACCCTGCAACTACAATTAGAGGTGATTTATTGCGTTGTCTTTGTTGTGGATTATAATTATTTGAATTTGTTACCATAGTTGTATTTAAATAAACTTGTAATGTATCGATTTTTCAGCTTTTTAAAACATTGAAAATTTTAAATTTTGTGACAAAGTGCTACATCATTTCGTATCATAGAAATACGTTTTAATAGTAACTGATACTGTTTGTTGTATTGTACTGTTTTCATTATTCTACTTGCTGGCAGTGAGTACAATTTTAAACTTAACTTCCAGAATTTTTTCTTTCTTCCTTACCTTCATTTTCACTAATGTGCTTTTATTCATTTTTTTCTGTAGCAATATGGACAGCACCGTTGTTGTTAATAGCACTGACTCTCTTTGTTGTGGATGTACTTGTTTTGTTTGCCTTCTTTTTTTGGATTGTTGGGATGTTTTTGCAAAAAAGAAGAAATAAATATTCTGTTTCAAAGCAGGTTGTTAAGCAAGACAAATCATTACAATTCAATTGGAAAACCAGTGTTAAAAATGACCAAGAACATGAATTTGAAGTTCCTATTATTGTGGCTGACGAAGAAGCTGGGACAGGAGAAGATAACAAATTAACTACGTTAAGTGTTCCCTCGAATACTTCTATTAATGCATTAAGCGACAAGGATTTAGACACTTCATTGTACTCGTCACAAGAAAAACAAAGTGTTGAAGGTATAAACAACGACCCTACTTTAACAGTTTCCTTATATCATTATCGAGAGAGCCAGCAACTTGTTGTATCCCTCATCAGTGGCAAAGATATTAAACAGTTTAATGATGAAGAAGACAACCAAGTGTCTGTCAGTGTTATCTTAGCTGAAAGCAACCATGTCCAACATTCCTACGTTAATAAAGCACCATCACCCACTTTTCAGGAGGATTTTTATTTTACAACATCAAAAGACTTAGCAGATGTTCGTCTCAAATTTAACGTCTGGATTTTGGATAGGTTTTCAAAAAAGATACCATTTGGGATGTGATGTTTCGGATTGGCGATATCATAGAAGATGTGGGGGTTTTGGCTCATCATGGATCTGGAGACCTGGAGCAAAAAATTACAAGACGGACCCATCTGGTAAGATAAAACGCCAAGTAATATTTCAGTTTAGGTTTTCTCTTATGCATTCTGTTCACATAAGAAGATTGAAGCAGGTTCTGTGAGGTTATACAGTTCCGATTTTCTCAAAGTGAAAGCAACGCAGTGTACCAGCTAGCTTAGCTCTTCCTAAAACGACTTTGACATATCATTTCTTGAATCAGTGCTCACTTTTGATAGATGCCAACTTTGTTAGAGGTGAATTTTGGCAGTACCAACTAATAATTACCCTTTTCTTTGGGAGTTAAATCTGAACATTCGCTTAACTTTAGTGCAGAACCGTAAAAAACTGGCTTTCACTCATTGGTTTGAAACTACTCGACAACGGCAAAGACAATAACAACAATAATAATAATGATTGTGATAAATATAGCAATTATACAATGATTATGATAGTGATAATAATGATGATATATTATTAATAATAATAATAATAATAATAATAATATTAATAATAATAATAATGGTAATAATACAAACCTAGGAAAGTTGGAACGAGTTTATCGCAGAATGCTATAAACTTAAATCAATGATCATGATTATTTTACGAAGTTTTAATTTAGGGGGCTAGTCTAGCCTTCAAAGTCTGGAGACAAACGTGAGGAATAAAAATTACTGGAGAAAATGACAGTTTTCTGAACATCTGGTTCGAACCTATCTCTCTTTCCGAACTGAACTGCATCATAGATGCTGTTATAACCCAGCAAAAAAAATCCAGCTATACAATGTTTTAAGGGGTTGTGATAAGAATGAAATCTTCGATCGTTTTGATATAATGACGATTCCCGCCAAATTTTTCACGATAAGTTCCGATTAAACTCTGCTCCGTGGATAGTGTAATAGCTATGTTTCTCTCGTAATCTTTCGAAGCTACCATTGAAGCCCTGTAGCATTAAAAACGAAGCTGTTTTTCTATCGATTCTACTTTTTATGCAACTTTTTCCATCGAAGAAAACTAGTTTTCCAAAATGCTTCTTTCATTATACCACAGGCTCAGGGACAGAAATCTCGGCAGGGAAAACTCAACATTCCAACAAATTTTTGTAACTATAGCGTTTATACTATCTTACAACGAATTATCTTGGGTGAGATTTTCCTTCATTGTGCTTTGGAGATGCTCTCGGCAATGCTCTAGGTAATTAATCCCCAGTTCTTTGAAATAGATCTCTTTAGTGATAATGGTCCTGTAAATTATGTTCCTTGTTTTCGTGCTTGACCCTTGCTGACACCTGTGTTACTTTTCAATTACTTCCAACTTAAAAACAGATCCATATTGTGAATCATCCAATATGGAAAGGGTGTTTTATGTGAAGAAATAATTCAACCAATTGTACTATATTCAATAATCTGGGTTCAAGTTCGCGGGTAAATCTATTTAAGAAGGAACCTGGGATTCATTAACAGAGAATGCTAATCTCCATGGTTTCTGGATGTCGTAAAAAGGTCAAGATATTACCTTTTTGTTCATTTATTGTGAAGTGTTTTCTTTTTTCTCTTTCGTCGTTACTACAGATGGATCCTCTATGATTTTTAAACCTCAATTTGCGTGTTAACTTTGACTAACGTTAATTGCAACGTTTCAGCTCAACATACGTATCATCCTCGTTTCTATTCCTTTCCAGCATTTATTATTGTTAAATTACTACTTTTTTGTTGTATCAAATTCACTATGCTTTTCTCATGCTGGTCATTTTTCTGCTATTTTTTCTAGTTCTCTGCCAAATACAGGTCCTTATGAAGGGCACCGTCTGAGCCGCAGTTACTTGGGGAAAATGACTTTAAAACCAAAAAGCACAAAAAACCCCTAGTTTCCTGTTATTTCTTGTTCTAACTATGTTCTTGTACTTAAAATCAATTCAGCAGCCAAATCAGGTTTTGTTCTTGGCTTCCTTCCACAGTTCATGCTTGAATTACCAAGGTACCATTTCCCCTGTGAAAATCTCATGCATCTCAGGCAAAAATCCTCTCAAAATCCCTGATAATCTCTACATCCCTATGTTCTAAAATATATCTCGTAATTTTTTTTGAGGAGTGGTTTGCGCCTTGGGATTCATATCAAAGTTTAGAGAACTTGAATTTGTTTCTTTGACCACTGATTACTTATAGATCCTTGGAACTGCATGTCGTTCTAGTTCTTTTGATTTTTCCTTCCGTTTACTTAACAAAGTTCTCTTTGCACTATGCTTACACAAGTGCCATCTGGCTAACGTCTTCATTGCTTGAATCTACATAGGACATGTCTCCGAAGTTAAAAGGAAAATTACAGACAACAAGATAAATTGGATAAAAGGAGTAGATATCTTAACACATTATAAGTAAAGGCCATTTCATAGTACATTTCAAAAAATACTGTCGTAGGCAAATTGTTTGGGCCATCTTTGACACACAGTTTCTTCTTCTAAATTACAATGGATTTGTCATTGTCGGCAGGTTTAAATATATTATATTGTAATTTGTATGTAATATATTCATGTACAGTTTCATCGTTGGATATGATATAGTATAACACAACACAGACCCTTGTGTGAAAACACACTAAAACCAAATAATTTTATAGTCAATTTGATTACAAACTTTTATAAAGAACACCAACGGGATAATTCATAAAAGGCTGGTAAAACCCAACTTTCAGCTGTGAAGTGCAAGGTAACATATTCAGCTTTTAAAATTTCTTAAACAATACATGCTTTCACGTAACCAATTACTTCCATGAAGTTGCCACTTTGGAACTTATCTTACTTTGGCTTGGTTAGGGGTTCACGTAAACAACTTGGTTGTAAAGCATCCAGAGCGTTCTCAATAAATCTTGTTATTTTTCATGTTTCACACGCCCTTGGGAAAGTAGATAACAGCAGATAAAAATATCATTGACAATAAAGTTACATTGTCTCTATAATGAATAGATAGACAAAACAATCGATAGTAAATGGATAGAAAGATAGATAGAAAGATAGATAAATAGATAGATGGATAGACAGATAGATGGATAGATAGATGGATAGATAGATGGATATATATATATATATAGATAGATATACATATATAGATAAATAGATAGATATACATATACAGATAAATAGATAGATAGATATAGAAAGATATATAGATAGATAGACAGATAGATATATAGATGGATGGATAGATAAATGGGTGGATGGATGGATGGATAGAAAGAGAGACAGACAAACAGAGACAGAGTTCATATAAAATTCATTTAAAAATTAATACACTTTTTTCAGCATTACTATCAATTTTCTTTGTTATTTGTGTCTCTCTGTATAAAATGCCACTTCTAAGTGGAAGGTCACTTTGCCTGAGCAAGTAACAGAATAAAAAGGAAATAAAAGAAATTTTATCGAAAAAGATACATCCAAAAGGTAAGGACCCATAGCAGACTTAATTTTGTTATGCTAATAGGGATAAATGTAATAAGGTGCAAATACTAAAAACTATTAATAAGGTACAAGAAGTTTCAAAATCCTGCAGTTTCGGGGACAAAACCTGTTGCCGCAGAAGTTTCTACATGTCTGTGACAAATAGCAGAAAAATATCCAAATCCTCAGACTACTTGTAAATTAACCAGACGCCAAGAAAAAGAGCCAGTTTGGGTTGTATCCTAGAATTGTATCGTCCACGACTGGTGACCGAAGTTGGAGACACTGCAGGTAAGGTACTGGAGCTGGGCAGCGAAAAAATAAATCTAAAAAGGTTACTTGTCGGAGCAAGGCAACGACAAGGTGAAATAATCAACTGGCTCCTAAAATATTCGAAATAAAATTAAATTTTATTTTATCTTCCCAAAATTAATAATACACTTTTTTATTAAGGAAAGTAGCTCGAGACAGCAAAATTCCCTTTTTGGACCCATTTTGTACTTGATGTGGTAGATATTTTACTGTAGTTGTACAAGTTTATTAAATTTTGCAAGCCCCTGAAACTGGGTCTCTTATAAATCTCTTTCTCATTAAAACAAGGCTACTTTTAAGAAAATTTGGTGCTTTATCATAAATAAATCTAATGATCAGCTCATTCTGTAACCAATGCCATATCTCCTCAATGCAATCAATGATTAAACATGGAATTCATATTTTTTTCTACTTTATCATTATTTGTGAGAATATACTACCTTTTCTAGGCATTTATTGCATTGCATTGAAGGTCAAACATATCTTTACATCTTTTGTGCGTGGCTATATATATATATATATATATATATCGTCGCTTTGTAAGAGTGTGTACATATATATATATATTAATCCACAAAATCATCAGGCTTGTTTTAATTAATATGAGATTCTGAGTTACTGAATAAGCGTAATATCTTGTTTGATTGATACTTATATATGGTCTACGATTGTATTGAGCACTCTTATTTCCAACTGAATAGAACAATACAAAGACATCTACAGGGCTGTAAATCCTGGGCGAACATGGGAGGGATGACCGGACCCTTTCAATAACTCTACAGGAAAATTTTTTTTTGTGAGATATTATTATCTTTTCATAAGAAAGGTCGCCTAGTCCCTGGAGTGGCACCACTTTGATTGTCCCTGTCATCATTTTAGCACTTAATAACCATTGTGTCATCCTGTCAAGGTCTAGTTATAACTAATGATAAAATTAATGACCTTTTTGGTTTATTCTATTATGTGTATAATACAATATAAAAAATTCAAAATAGACTTACAATAACGGCGTCGCTTTGTAAGAGTGTAAGCCAATAATAATCTGGTGATGGTGAATTTTGAATGTCTTTACATCCAACTTGTGTGTATTAAAAAGACGAATTTTACAACGAAGAAAAATTAGTGACTTAGAGTTAGCAGAATGAATTAGATGGATGAAGGAAAAATTATGCTGACAGAGCATTCCATTACTACGCATTGGCGTAGGAATAGTTAGGCCCTGGTACTAATGGTGGAATTAGGCTTATTACGGGGTTTACAATTTTACAAGAAATATTCGCGTCACTACTACCCGTATCTACGTAAGTAGAATGGTGTCGTCTTGATAACCCACTTGGTCTATGTAACACCTATCCTCTGCCGTGCTTGTCAGATTGCTGTGTACCTTTTCACTAGTTCCTTTTGTTTCTAGATCAGTAAATTAGATAGTCAGTATTTTGTTAAGTATCTCACTTTCTTTATATTTTTTTGGCCTAAATATTTACATGTCATAGTTGTTCGGGTTGGGTACGGCAAGGTGATCAAGATGTCCTTGTCATTGTACCACAGCTACGAACGTTCCATCATTAGGGAGATGTCTTTACAGAATTGGAAAAAGGCATTAGAAAAGAATAAAGGTTTTAAACAGCAACAACATAATGAAGCACACAAGGCAGCCACACTACTGTTAGTCCCTATCTCGCAAACTACTCATAATATATCTGTGATGATTGATGATAGTGTACAACAGGATAAGCAATGAAATAGGTTTATGTTTGCTAAAATTTTGTAGTCACTTCTGTTACCTAAGGGAAATTCGTGGTTTACAGGACCTTAATAGAGGAATCGAGGGTAATAATTTTATAACTGCCTTAAAATCTTAAGGCAGCTATAAAATTATTAAATTATATATAGCCTTAAGTTCAGGCAATACAAACCTGGATATCAACGAATGTCTTAGTAAAAAGTAGGAAAAGTTTACCACTTCAAGAATTCTAAATGAACTTATTAAGGCACTTAGTATACAAACAACATGATTTGACAAAATAAAGAATTCAAAATGTAGGTACTTTAGTATTATGACTGACGAAACAAGTGATGTATCTGGATAGGAAAAACTTGTTATTTGCATTAGATGGTTGGATGATCAAGAAATGCCCATTAATGAGTACCAAGTAATACAGGTGCTGGATGATTTAAAACCAAAAGCTATTTTAGATTATATTTTAGATTTCGTAAAATGAGCTGATCTTGATACCCAGGATGCAATGAGGCAGTGTTATGATGGGGCGGGGGTAACGAAGGGGGAGATTAAGGGTGTATCAGTAATCATCAAAATGGAAAAGAGATCTTGTTTATATGTACGCTGTCATGGTCATTCTTTCAATTTGACATTTGGTGACATTTTGACATTATCTCTACTTAAAAAAGCACAGAGGTATAAAGGAGCTCATAAAATTTATAGGTAAGTCGCCCAAGAAGTACAAAAATATACAGGCTCTCTGAAATAAATCTAACAATCCACATGCTGGACTGCATGACTTATGGATAAAAAGATGGACGGTAAGAGGGCAGGCTCTTAAAGGCAACCTCTATAACTTTGAAGAGATGTAGAGTTTCCTAAGAGACAAAGTATCATTATTGATAAGGAGCAAAAGATCAAGGCGACAGATCTTAAAAATAGAACTAAAAAGTTGAAGTACTTGTTCCGTTCTAGTTCTATGATTATGAGGCAACTTGATAAGGTAAGCCAAATTCTCCAAGACCCAAGTCTATCTGCAGTTAAATATTATGAAATGCAAAAATGACATTGAACATGTTGAAACAGAACAGAAATAATGACTCATATGAATATTTTTATGTTATCTTATCTTATGTTAGCTTCACACTATTAGATGTGAAGTTTATTCTTGTCTTTTTCTTTATTTTCTGTTAATGCTGGTGTGCAATGCAATGAATACTTGCCCTTTTTAAAAAAAGACGGACTCAAAATGTTAGCTACCTACAGTATTCCCCGTCCTACTCCGGGTTTTCTCGAAAAGATTGTATTGGTCATTTTACCTCTATACAATTTTGGAGACATTCTGCTCATAAACCAAATTTCTTTTTTGTTTCACTCAAGCTCAGAATACAATTATCACAATCATAAATTGATACTGATCATATGTAAAAGTAGCCATACGATTTGTATCGACGTCTTCCTGGTGACAAGATTACTACTCAAATCACCTTTAAAAATATACTTATCAAACAATGGAAATATGCATTTAAGCAACCCAAATAAATACAAAGCAATGTTTTTTTTCACTAGCTGCTATTTCAAAAGTGACAAAAAGGTGCTTAAATGATATCATTGCGGTTTTAATGTTTCTTTTGATTAGGTAATTAAAAGATATGTATAAAACCAATCTCATGTAACTATTAAACAAAACTACAGCCTATCCTCCAGCTGCTATTTAAAGAGAAAATAATAGTACATCAAATGATATCATTGTTTTTTTAATTTTTTTTCGTTTGTTAATTAAAAGATATGCATAAAACCAATCTCACCTACCTATTAAACAAAATTACAGTATATCCTCCAGCTGCCCTTTAAACAGTGACAGAAAATTGTGAAAAGGATACCTTCTGTTTTTTTAATGTCCCTTTTCGGTTGTTAATTGAAAAAACATTGTCGACTACGTAAAATGAATAAATAAGTTATATCATCATGTATTTTTTATTTAATTTAGTTCAGATTTTAGGCTTTCACTATTGGTTGTGGCTTTTTATCTGCTTAAAATACCTGCAAAACATCGAAAGGTACATATAAAAATGGTATATCATAGCTTCAACCAGTATTACATTGTATTTACCCATATCGTCATTTGAAAATTTCCCAAATACATTTTTCTTCTTTCTTTATTCTTATCTACCAATTCGTTTTCGATGGCAATAAGATAAATCTTGTCGCTCAGCTTTTTATAGACGTACAGAATTGTGAGGATATTAAACCGTTTTGATTTAGTAATTGATCGTTTCCTTGTTTTTATATTACGACCGCTATAGAAGGAACGTTTTCTTGTTATACTTTTGGCCGGATTAACGGGCATGAATTTACAAACTTTAACGATACTCGGTAGGAGTAATTTTTGTTTCTTTTCTCGGCTTTTAAACATTATAATGATGATATTCCGACATTCTGTCAATGCATCAAACATTTGTTGAAACAACTGAAACTCCGACGTCAAAGCAGACAGATTGATGTCGTCATCATATAGATCCTTTATTTCTTTGAAACCAGGATCGAAATGTTCATTTTAAGTCCCATGGACTAACACGTCTTCTAAATTTTCGTAAACTTTAGAGCTTGGCTGGTCGAATCATTCCTTTATGCTCGTTTTAATACAATTTAAAACCTGGAAGTAACTATGACCTTCAATGGTTGCATGATGATCTGGTGTGCATGAGGTTTCTTGTCCACCCAAATACTCCAAAATTTAAAAGTTTGGACACTGCATCTTTCCCTTTAACCTAGGCTCCTCTACATTGCGTTCTCATCATTTGTAAAGATTTCAACTTTAGCCTTGTAAGGCTTTGGCTGTTAAGAGTGGAAATGTTTTCCAACTGCAATGTTTTCGCTTACTTATCCGTTATTGAAAACAAGACAGAAACTGAAAAATTTCTATCAGTGTCATTTTATCTCTTAATTCTGTAATACGTGCCTTCATCTCTAAATATAATCCTCCTTCTTCCAAACATACCTTCCAAAGTTCAATCAATGCTGTATATTTCAACCTAATCTTTTCAAAACATTTTCCCCGAACTGTACATTTCGTAACACACAGAATATTAAAGACGGGCACCATAGGTCTATCCTGGAGTGTTTCTTCATCCTTCTCAACTTTCACATTGGTCCTTAGCTCTCTCCTTAGATCATCTCTTTTCTCTTTGGAGAGTATTTGACGAGCACACATATTTACCCAACTGTCCCCATGACATCTTTGGAATCTTCACATTCTGGCATGTATTTTTGATGACAAGTCCTGAAGAATGCGTATGTCAATATGTTGGCAGAGCTTTTGTTCCTCCTGGAGTATTTTCGAAACAACTCCTGATTTTTTCCCTAACATATTGCTAGCCCCATTATACGTGCGTTCAAGACAATTTAAAAGGGGTAGCCGCATTTAAATGAATGCATCTTTGATAGTAGTTACTATTGTCTAACTTTTATTGTTCGAAATTTCATATCGTCTACCGTTGTAGCACAAATAGACAACGGCTTGAGATTTGCTATACCAGCCAATTCTTCAGTCATGAGACTGTAACTGCCATTGTGCCAAATAGGTGATAGTATTGTTTTTAATACTTGGTTAGACATGAAGGTTGTCAGCGCCACTTTGCAATCGGCATAAGTCTACTTATGTTTACGTTTAACTGATTTGTCTTGGACTCTATGTGGTATAGTTGGGTCATATTTTCCCATTAACAGTAGCAGCTGATGAAAATTATTGTTGCCATCATTATTTCCAAGAACTGGCGTATCCTGGCAAGTTATTGGATATTAGCAAGGTATTGGATGCATTGCATAACTTTTATAAAAATACTGTCGTTGTTCTAAGTTGTTAGAACGAAAATCTTCAAAGGCATGCACCAACATTGCCATATCTTGCGAGTACTAAATGGTAAGTCTTGGAGGTAATATGAGTTGTTTTAGTTTGTTCATGTTTAGCCAAGCATTCCAGGACTTATTTCCAGAATCTAATTCTCTACATGTATAAACAAGTTCCTTGTTGGGTTCATTGGCCAAATGGCCTTTTTCAAAGGATGCTGGGAGATATTTTTCCTTTACTGCAAATGCTCTATATTTGCAGATGCTGCTGCTGATGCTGAAGTTGTTTCATTTTTCTTTTGTAATACAGGGTTTTCACTTTTTTTCGAGAAAAAAATATTGAATAAAGGTGTCGTATTTGTCGGAAAACCCATTGAAATGCAGCTCAATGTTTAGTTTATTGTCACCGAGGCCAAAAGCAGGGGTCACACTTACGGGAAAGGAGTGCTCTAGCGTAATGGTTTTTACGGAAAATTTATAATCTAGTTTTTGTGCTCTTTCGGTTTTGGTTGTGGTTTGACGTACTCGGGCTGTAACAAAGAAAAGCCACAATACTGGTGCAAACTAAGATCACTGCCTGAAATGAAATCAAATTTTCTCTGGAAGCTTAACAAAAGTATTGAAACGACCATAAAAAATTGTAGATAGTAATTACCCTGATCAAGAAAAAAAAAATGAAGTAGGAAATTGAGTAACCACTTCACGACTCCATTGCTATAATGTTTGTGCTCTGTGTGACCCCAGCTATCATCCAACCATTTGACCTTCAACCATATTTGAGTGGTTAAGTCCAACAATATAAAGTAAGAGACGAAGAAAGTGATTAAAGGTGTAATTACATCATTCACTTCTTCTTCTTCTTTCTCTTTCGGCTGCTCCCGTCAGGGGTCCTCACAGCGGATCATGTATCTCCATTTGGTACGGTCCTCAGCCTTCTCTCTTCTCACTCCCAACGCCCTCATGTCCTCTTCAATTGCATCCATGTAACGTCTCCTTGGTCTTCCTATTACATCATTCACAATATGACGAAATCCCAAATTCTCAAGAAAAAAATCCTAAGGTTTCAGTGGGTAAGTAACAGATTAATTGATTAAAAATATGAAATCAGTTAAAAATATTTTTGTATTTGAAATTGAAATCATATTTGAATTTTTTTTTGTCACCTTTTTTCAGGTGCTTTTCCTGACCCAGCAAACATTTAGTTGCAGCCCATATGCTGGAACCTATTAATTTCTATGATGCTTTGTCTGCAGCATGCTCGTAACTCATGTCATTTTTAATTACATCCTGCCGTCTGAGTCTCTGCCTTCCTCTCGTCCTTTTCCCCCGCACTGGTATGGCTTAAGCCTTATGGATCCATTCATGCTTTTCCTTACTCTGCATCTGCCCATACTACCTCAATCTAACTTCCCGAATCCTTTCTCTGATCGAAACAATCCCAGCACTTGTCCTTATTTCCTCATTTGTGCAATGCTCCAGAAGTGGGATTCCCATCGAAATCAGCGCTTTCATATTTTTCTTCTTCGTTTTCAAATTTGCGCTTCTATTTTCTTAGAAAACTTTGTAAACAAAACAAGTGCATGCAGTTGACGAACTTTAAGTTATTGGACTTCTTGACCAAATCGATATTTTTTGAGTTGTATTTGTGTGCAGCTTAATGTAAGAGCTATGAAAAGTTTATTAGTCTCTGGTATTACGAAAATCATTTCTATCAAAATGCAAGTGGTCCTTCCCTTCTACAAATCAAGGCGAGTCAGTACGTGATAGTAGAGGGGAAGGGAGAGGACGAAAATGTGGTATTGTTAAGGCAAGCGTTTGCCATCTGTTTTCTGATCACATTTTTGACAGCAGTGCAGTTTTATGATTTTCCAAAGAACACGTTTCTGGTATACATGTTTTCTTCCTTCCCGTCAATTATATTGAAACCACAAGAGTGTTTCTTCAGGCAAGATTTGATTGCACCAATCGATTGCCAGGAACCATGAGTGTCCGGCATTTTAAGCAACTGTCGGATCACCGTTTTGGCACAAAAAGTGTATCAGAAGACAAGATTTATGAAATCAAACTAGGATTGCTGCTTGGGAGAACGTAAAGGGACGTAAATCCCTAGCCACAGCCTTATACGTTTGTTTTTTTGTCGATGCGATTATCACTTTTGAGTTGGTCTTGTAGATCAGGTAGACAAGGCACATGAAGATTTGAAAATCATATTTATGCATCCTCATTTGAGTTCAAGGTCCTACAGTTGTCCTCTACAAGATGACATTTCTTTTGTTGTGTCAACATGTCAACAAGTACTACCTATGTAATTTATCCACAATATATAAGAAATGACGTCGATATTGAATTTCACAGAAAGATTAAAAAATGACTAACGGCATTATTAAGATAATGTTGTAATTATAGGAAGGAGCAGTGTTACAGTTTTGAACTGAACTGGTTCGTTTTATGCTTTTGTCTAAGTCTTCGTTGACTTGTTGTCATTTCTTTGTAGAACAGTAAAGTTTTAGAATGCCATGGTATTCAGCAGTGGCATAGTAGATTTGTACAATCTGAATATGCCCAGACATGCTTTCCACGCTACAAAATAATAATTTTTATTATAAACCTATCTGTATATTTAATTCCATTTAAAAGTTCAGTTACAAGATTTTTTTAATTTAAAAACTACAAATGGACTGAAAGCATAAAAAATCAATTGTCTGCACGAAAACAATTGGATTTTTTTCCAACCCATTTCGAATTGTTGTATTTCAGGAACAATACAAAACATCCACTCAAAATAGTGGATTTAGGAATCTCAATATGTTTAAAAAATAGTGTAAAATCTTGTTAGGGTGCTTTCTATAAAACATACCTAAATCTAAAGCAAGAAAAAAAAACCCGAATAAGATCATCTTGATAACTTTAAAATTCAAAGTATTGAGTATACTTACTTTTTACGCAACAAATTTCTTGTATATATAGCTTGTTTTCAAATGTATTTTTACTGTCCTGACGATGAATTTGTAAATGAATCGAAAATTAGACTCTGATATGATCTGCTTATTTTCTTGATCAATACTTTGAATTTTAAAGTTATCCAGATGACCTTCATCAGTTTTGTTTTCTTGCTTTATGTTCTGAAATTATCAGTTGGAAAAGGATGCCTAAATCTCAATGATAATTTTGACCCTACTGCCAGTAGAAATATTTTGCTTGTATATTCAGTATTTTAGCCTATAACTGTAGTTATTTGTGTCTGGAAAATATATTGATTTTGTTTTTAGATTTTCCATAGTTTATTTCTTATACGTTTGATCAGAATAAAAGATACGATTACCTCTCTTAAAATGTTGACATGTGTGTTGTCTGTCTTTGACGTTCCTCAAATCCATAAAGGTAGATTTCATGCATTTTCCCAAAACTTCCAAAAATTCACTTGGTTTTATCTCAGAAACTATTAAAAATAGTAATGTTAAATTCGGAAATAGTTTCATTGCCTGATGATTTCACATGCAATACTATATTGAGAACAGATGCTGGGTAATTGAGTACGACCAATTAAGAAATTTTAGTATTAAAATGCAAAATTTTTCATGCAAATTAAGAAACTATTAGTACCAAGTGCTAAACCAAGTTTCCTATTAAAAAAACTTGTAATGTGCTCCCAAGTAAGATAAAGTAGTTATTACTGCTCTTATGTTACTTTTAGCATGATAGTCTTTCTATTTCAGATGTTTTGGTTTTTTTGCAAATAAATACATCAGGAATATTAAATATTACAATGGAAACTAAAGAACAAAATTCTTGACATTTTTCAATTTCTTTTCAAAATATTTTGAACGGGAACAAAGTCAAAAAATCATTGCTTTTACACAATTAAAAACTAGTTTTTGATTAATATTCACTTAATATTTGTTGATATTCTTTTAAACAGACAAATGAATCACCAAAGGGAGAACTATTAGTATCACTGTGTTACCTACCGTCTGCTGATCGCCTGAATATTACCGTTGTCAAAGCAAGAAATTTAAGGCCGTTTGAGGATTTAGAAAAAGGTATTATATCGTTATATTTTAACTGACTCATTTCATACTTTAGTTTAAAGCTAATTAAGCCTTATTAATCTGAGGGAAAGAGCCGTAAAAATATCCTGTATTTGCCATTACCTTCATTGTCGTTATTAGCATCGTCGTTATCATAATCGTCATTATCATCATCGTTGTTATCATAATCATCGTTATTATTACTGTTGTTATCATAATCGTAGTTATTATTTTTGTCGTTATCATCATCGTCATTATTATTGTTGTTATCATCATCGTCGTTATCACCTTCGTCTTCATCATCATTGTCTTTATAGTTAACGTCGTTTTTAGCATCATCATTATCATCATCGTCATTATCATCATCGTCGTTATTATTACTGTTGTTATCATAATCGTAGTTATTATTTTTGTCGTTGTCATCACCGTCGTTATTATTATTGTTGTTATCATCATCGTCATTATTATTGTTGTTGTTATCATAATCGTCATTATTATTATTGTTACCATCATCGTCGTTATTATTATTCTTGTTATCAGCATCGTCGTTATTTTTATGGTCCTTATCATCATTGTCCTAATTATCGTCGTTATTATCATCGTCTTTATTATAATTGTGGTTATTATCAAGATCGCTATAGTATTATATTGTCGACATGTATCTTAGAATCCATTACCTCAATCCAACAACTTTGCCTCTCCATCTAAAATTCAGTTCTCTTTCACAGAAGTTTTTATTTCTTATCAATAGGAAATAACAGCATTACTGAGGCCTTTTCCCAAGAAACAGATTAAAGTAATAAAAAAACTATGAAACCTTCCAAGGACGCAGATGCAGGAGGGAATTGTCTTGTTCATAGTAATGGCTAACCGTCACAACCTGCAATCATCAGTCCCAGTTGATTAAAGACTGTGACGGTTGCCAGATGACCGGGACTTTGAGTTGAATATTTGTGGGGATCTCAAGGTTAAATGTTATCCAATAAGAATATTTTAGTGTAATTCATCCTATTAAAGTAATGTTTATGGATTGTGTTGAAAAGTCTTAACATACTGTGTGTCACTTGATCTTTACATTGAACTAAATCTGCCTTACTACTGAAATTAATCAACAACAAAAATTAGCTAGTGTTTTTACTCAATCTATAAATATGTCGGTTTCACTTTCATTGTATTATTATCAAAACGTTTGAAATGGTACTGAAAAAAATATTGCAGAGTGATATAGAAGTAGTCAGTATGATATAACCATGCTTTTGTAATGTGTTTTCCACAAGTTGGATGTACTGCATTAAAATTATCTGAAGGTATTTCATCTGTAATTAAAGTCTTTTTTCCTGACGGCATGATTTAACATACTCAGTGGTATAAAAAAGTGGACTGCCTGCATCACAGCTAAAATGGATAGGCCTCCTGATGATAAATTTTATTCTTGCCAATAGTTTATTTCGTGAAAATGCTGAACTTAGGGACTCAGAGAAAGCCCTTGATGTAAGAGCTTTATCATGTCTTGAGTCGTTTCTGATCTACGTTTTGAGAGATACTTCTCCCATTGTCAGGCCTGACGATGGGAGAATATTATGTAAAAGAGTAACCGTTTTTCACAATTCTATCCAGTGTTGTAATTTATTTCCAGAGAAATTATTAGACAACTCTATTTACTCCTTTTTCTACTTGCTAAGTGTTCATCTAATTGAATTAATTCCACTGTTTTAAATATAGATTACTTTCTTCCTTTTATTTAGCTAGGTTCACAAAGTCATTGTTAGTTTAGTGCATTTTACTACTGTTGGTCGACTGTCTCTTGAGGTAAAGAGGCTTACATTTTCCAAAATAGAATTCAGACAGTTTACAGCTTTCAATGTTTCAGGTTTGAATCATAAATCTATATTAAAGTAAAATTGTGTTGTCAACACACCTCCGCAATTTCTAGCCCTCTTTGGCTTTTAAAAGTTGATTTGTCATGTGCAGAGGCTCTGGAAGCACAGGAGCATGGGGAAAGTTGCTTCCCCATATTTCTGTTACTGTGACAGCGGGAATGATAACGTCTGCCGTGAAGATTGCAGTCCTTCTATTTCTCAAAAAGCACGATTATAGGTACCCCCAAAGAAGAGATGTTTATAGATAAAAAATTTGTTAAACCACAAATATTGATTTGATTTGAAAAGTAAGTTATTTCCGTACTCTAACGAATTTTTCTTCTTACGTAGACGTTTTGTAGCACCCAGTGACCTGCTCCACAATTTCCTTCCGCTCCTTTGGTAATGTAGTCCTTCTAGGTGGCTCAAAGACACATACCACATATTTCTAATCTCATTGACCTCTACTTGCTATCATTCCTCACTTCACTCCATACGTGGCATAAGAAAAAAAAAAGAGTTTATTTTTGAATAGCCAAGTTTCGCAAACAATGTAACAAATATTAGACAAATAGATCTACGCTACAATGAGCTATGTCTATGTAACCCTAGCCATTACTAATCTTTTTGATTTCTTAGGTAATACTTAGCGAGATTTGTTTGTTGTAACCTAGATAGCATGAATCTAGAATTTTTCCTTTATTTAAGATTGAAAAATGGTCTCTTCTTTCCCCTTTAAGCACAACCAACGATCATCTTAAATGCACAATAAGTTCAACTTCTTTTCTGGTAACCTTAACCTTGAGAAAGTCTGTAATTTCTCTGTCATTTTAGCGGGATAGGCTTACTGTAACCTAGGTAACACGAATCTAGAATTTCGCTATTCAGTAAGTTTGAAAACGATCTCTTATTTTTCCTTGAGACACGACTACCGATCATCATGAATGCACAATAAGTTCAACTTCTTTTCTGGTAACCTTAACCTTGACAAAATCTGTAATTTATCTGTCATTCATCGGGATATGTTTACTGTAACCTAGGTAACATGAACCTAGAATTTCACTTTTAATTATGATTGAAAATCATCTGTCATTTTTCCTTTAACTTGCGACTTCAGGTCTTCCTAAATACAAAATTGTCTGGATATCATATAAAAGAACAACTTTATTAACATATCCTAATTTAATGCTTGTTTACCAGCTCACTCTCAATAGTAGGAAACAATGTACACGATAAAAAATATTTCAATACATTTACGCAGAATGCCGTAGTATTATGTATTACAGCTAACTATGTTGTTGTTGTTGTTATCCAGTTTAGCGTCTTCTTTCCTTGACACAAGGGTTTGACGTTTTGGTAGAATTCTTTAATGATCTTCTCCAGGTTATTCGATCCATGGCTGTATTTGGTGTTAACGACAATGCCTTAAGGTCCTCTTGGATGGAGTGATTCCAGGTCTTCCTAGGACGCCGTATGCCGCGTGCTCCATGAATTTTTAAATTAGTGCATGTGTTGATCCAGGTATCACTTCGTTGGACATGACCAAACTACCTCAACCTTCTGGATCTAAGCAATGAATCCAATGAAGGTATATTTAAACGATCACACAAGAATGAAGTCCCAGTTCTATCAGAAATTTTAACATTACATATCCATCTGATCATTGCACGATCATTTCTAAACTAAACTCTTATATAAAGATCTTAGAACGTTTAGGCCTTCGTTGCGTTCTTATCAAAAAATGCATTTCACATGAAAATTATTTTTACAAAATGCAGTTTTTATTTCGGTTAAATCAGGAATTATTTGACAGTTAAATACAACTCACAATGTTATGAAATAACTTATCCTTACCCGATATTCTACATATCTCATATTTGGTTCAGCCACTTTTTGTTAAACAATCCTTTGTTTTTACTGGTATAGCTCTAAAAATTTTTTTACTCTTTAATTTTTCCTACTTAGAAATAGTGGTGAAAATTTCAGCAGTTGCAAATGGAAAAATTGTTCGAAACAAGAAGATTAAACCAGTAAAAAAGTCTCACAATCCAGTTTTTAATGAATCAATTACGTTTAACTTTCCACCAAACGGAGAATTAAGTGTGAAAAGCATCATTGTTGTCATTTCACTTTATGTTACACGAGTACTTGCACCTCGCAGACTTTTGGGACGAGTCATTTTTGGAACCTCTTCTGAAGCTACTTCTGAAGCTAAAGATCACTGGAATCAGGTGCTGGATCTACAAAGACGTGTTATTGCAAGATGGCAAAACATACAGTAACTCAAAAACTTATTAAAACGAAAAGTTTTTGCATTGCTCTTATACAGTAATGAAGCAGAACCTTAAATGTACAAAGCTTATAAGATAATAACCATACATTACAAAACATTCTTATACAAATGAAAGGGTATGAGTTACTTAAAGACAAATATTTTACTTATCTTCATGACAATAACGAAAAGTGAATGCAACAAAATTATGAGCATTAAATACTCATTGTATCCTGTGAAAAACCGCAGGAGTAATGATTTCCAATTAACAATTATTTTTCTTGATAAATTTTTAACTTGGCAAAAAATTCCCTGAAGTAAACAAACTCACTCCGTTACCATAAGAGTAGGTGGTTTTAAGCTTTGTGCTCAAATGATTCCTTAGAAATACGTGATAACTTTTATACCGGAATTAATGATAAAGTCATTCAATATTTGAAAACACTCTGTAGTTCTTCAATTGACAAAAAAGGTACGAAATACAAAGTTTAAAACCAACATTTTCTCTTAACTATTAACTGGGGAGTCCCTATTTTACAGTGTAATCCCCATTAATACAATTATTCACTAGTAATTAAACATTAGTTATTGTTTTACAGCGTAATCCCCATTAATACAATTATTCACTAGTTATTAAACATTAGTTATTGTTTTACAGCGAAATCCCCATTAATATAATTATCAACTAGTAATTAAACATTAGTCATTGTTTTACAGAAAACAATGACTAATACTACTGAGGGATCTTTTTACACCCGAGAGCTTTCAGGTTTAGTTTGCCAGAAGCCAACTTTCCAAATACGGAGAGAGAAGAACATCTAAAAAGAGGGAAAAATCAATAAATAAAAAGGAAACTAAAGGAATGGAAATTGCATTTCAACTATGCTACTTGAGCAATTAGAATGGGTAAACAGAAAGGAGTTTAATTGGGAGTGGTATTTTTATTGTGTTTAACCTGAACGTTGGGACTTGGAATCCAAACTCAGTCTCAGCCTTCAGGATAATTACTCCTCATTTTGGATAAGTTTTTTCCCCTGGAGGATTTCATCTTTTGACAAAAAAAATTCAAATTAGAAGGTAATGGAGTGCTTTTGGAGCACGCACTTAAACACACAGTAACATAGATACAAGGATACACACACACACACACACATATATATATATATATATATATATATAAAGCTTTCGATTCGGTTATCCGTATTAAAGTGCTCAATACATAAATGCAGAGCGTAATATAAGATATGATAAGTTGGAAAGAATAAAAAAACTACACAGTCCATTTCAGGAAATGTTTACATTTCCTGAAGAGTGAATAAAAGCACGAAACAGGCTTGTCGAAATGGACTGTGTAGTTTTTTGATTCTTTCCAACTTATCATATCTTATATATATATATATATATATATATATATATATATATATNTATCTATTTATCTATCTATATGTCTATCTATATTTATATATATATATATATATATGTACAGTATGCATAGAGAGCGGGAAAGAGAGATAGAGAGAGAGAGAGAGAGAGAGAGAGAGAGAGAGAGAGAGAGAGAGAGAGAGGGAGAGAGAGAGTTGCGCCAAGTCGCAACTCACAATTTATGACGTGCTTGTGCTTTAAATGTACAATAAAAGTAACATTTATGGGTATTTTTTATATTTTTTGATTTCTTTTTTTGTAAAGTTTAATTAGTTCTTTACACATGACAGTTTTGGTAGGGCTGTTAGCTGCACCCGAGGAAAAGCCCTGATCTTCAACTATGTAAGGCAGAAAACATGACGTCATGGCATAGTGTAATGCGGTGATTGTTATCAACTGGGAATAATATGAATAGAATTATGAAAAGGAAAATGTTTTGAAAAAAACATTTATGTAGAAAAGTAAATTGGGTGCTCTCTATCACGGGCGTTAGGGAATTTGAAATTAGACAATGGGTATCTTTCCTGGTATATAAGGAAAGAAAGAGAAGTTAATTGATATTGCCTTTAATTTTATATTCAATCTATTTTACTATCATCCAGAATATTTTTGCAGGTTAAATTCTTCAGTTAGTGTTTCCAATATATATAAATAAGTTGTTTGAATACCTGACCTGTCATTGCTTACACATTTTCTGAAATTTGTTTACGAGGAATTTTGTTAACTTTGAAAAAGACATTTAGTGTGAATAAAATTTGTTTTTTACAAATACTGAATAGATAATAATTACCACTTGTATTAATTAGATTTTTTTGAAATTTCCTTTGTGTGGAAATTGAAGTTACGAATTTGACGTACGAAATCTCACTTGGGATTATTTGGGAATTCAATGGGGTGACGTCATTAAGAAAGACGATTGTCAGTTCTGGAGCAGTATGGGTAAAGTACTGTGAGCTGAAAGAGATAAAATGGGTATTAATGAACCTAGTCCTCAGATGGGAAAGAGTTGTTTATCCCGATTTTTGTTTAAAAAGGAAAAATGGATGGTGGGTTTCAGGTTAGCATGATGAAAATTAATTAAAAGGTAGGACAACATATGAAAGTGCGAAAGTTTTTGTCTGGTACCATTGTGAATTGATATAAATCAGGACAAAATACTATTATTGATTATTTTAAAAATAAAGAGCATATAAGAACATTAATGAAGATATACAGAAACCGCAGATACCAGTAGTAGCATCTTTTATTAAAAGGGAAAACAGAGGTTTAGCTGTTTAGCTAACTACACCCTTCTATTTGGCTGTAGCTTGATACTACTCCCTCTTTTCACATTCCATGAACTTTCACATCATTTCTATATTGATGTATTTCTATATTGATGCATTTGTAAGTGACAAACGTCCATTAAGCTATGTTAAATGAAAGAAACAAATCCTCACCAAAACCCTACAGCTGTAACGAAAACCTAATACACTAATTTTTATTATAAAAGTCTAGAATTAGTACCAAGGTCTTTAAAATCTGAGATCAGATCGCTTTGCAACCAAAAGTGTCTTATAAGTTTCCAACTTTTTGATTCAGCGAAGTGTATTTCCTGTAATTTATATTTTTCAGTCCTATTTTTTATGGAAAAGGTCCCGAGTAAGACCTGGAGCCAAAATAAATTTACATTTTAATTTTAGATTTTTAGGAATTACGGAGCACATCTGTTGGAACTTGGGGGTAGGGGGCTATTGCTCTCTTTTTTAACCCTTTGCCTACCCCACTGTTAAAATATATTTTCGAGTTCAATTTTTAAATATAATCCATGGAAAGTAATCGTCTCTGCTCTGCCAATCCCCCTTTCTATTCCTTACATCGTGCCTTCCAAGAAATGCAGTATCTGCCTCGATTTGAATCTAAAGCTGAAGTATCTGCGTCCAACCTTTATGACCTCGTAAGGCACGTTCACAACAGGTTCACAAAAAGCTTTCCGTACCTTGACATGAATTCGAATGTTTTCCTAAGCCGTAAGGTGAACAATGTTTAAAGATGATATCTTTCTCAGCTGCTCCTACTGTCCACGTTATAACAAAGGTATCATTTTCGAACAAACATTTTATTTTTATTTTGTACTGTGGTATTGTTTAATCAGTAGAAAAGTTACAACAATGTAGTTTAGATTTTTGTCTATTCAATTCCAGTTCTTATAAATGATTCGAATCAATTAGGCTTGTTGTGTAAATTTATTATAAGGGAATGAATATCTGTGAAAAATCTAGGATAGTTACTTTTTGTTGTTTTTGGTTATAATAAATTGGAGAAAGGACAATTGTTTTCTTTTATCTTCACTTTTTTGTTATTTTCTCTTCTTCAAAAATTCAGATAAAAGCCCATGAGCTTTTATCTGATTTTTGCCGACTTTTGAACTTTCAATTTTAAAAAAGCTCTCGTATAAAAGCCCATGGGCCTATATGTTTTTACACTCAAAACAGCAATAAGGTTAGGTACATGAACGAGACAAATATTTTTTTAAGCAAACATTTGCAGGACATCTAAAGTTTACAAACAAGTCTACTCTATTTCGATACCAACATCCAAATCGCTGTCGGTTTCTTCTTCTTCTTCTTCTTCCTCTTCTGTTCTGGCTTGCTCGGTATTTTCTTCGTCGTCTTTCTTGTCAGCTTCCTCTGTTTCTGCATGGGCAAGGTCTGATTGTTCCCTTTCCATTTCTAAGATCATTTCATTTACTTCTAGAATGAGTCTAAGCGGGACAGCACGATTTGTTATCCTTTCTCTCAATCTTGTATGCAGGGCATCTAGGTTCCCACCCCATTTAATGTAAGCACATTGCTTAAAACCACTTTCTATTATGTCTTTGGGGATTGACTTCCACGCCTCTTGAACTCAATTCGCCACCAATTCATTAGAAGCCCTTTTCCTCTTTCCTGTTCTTGTGTACTCCACTTCACCACAATCCATCCACTTTGACCACTTATCTTTTCAGTGGTCTTTGAAAGACTTGTTAACGTGGGTATCTAAGAACAGAAGTAGTGGAGTCATGCCACCATCTATGTACTTGACATTTGACATTTGAAAGTTGCAGTAATCTCCTCGCTAAGGTGTGATTTCGCGGTATCCATTATCAGCAAACTTTTCTTTTGTTCAAAAAACCAGCCTGGTCTTTTTTTGAATAACCCATGCCAACTATAGAAAAAAACAAAGTAAAACAACAAAGTACTGTTACAGAAAGAATGCCCATGAAAGAAAGGGATGTACAATGATTTTCTTTGAAGAATCCCAACAAAACAAACTATAAAGACGCGGACACAAATACAAACGACCATAATCCCGATCTCAAACAACGTCCAAACAAAAATGAAATAAAAAACATGATATAAATATAAAAAGTACATACCTATCCAACATCATTCCTCTTTTCATTGTTCCTCCTTTTGATCCCTCAACTGCCATTCCTGCTGGATATGTTCCTTTCGGAGCTTTCTTGCGATATTTGAAAATTATCATTGGTGGAAGTTTGAAAGCCTTGTACTCATCACATTGTCTCAGAACCCCTGTCGTTAAAACAGCAGTAAATCTTAACTTCTCATTCCCAGTTGTTGCAACTTTTACAGTTTTAACGCCACTGAGATCATTGGTAGTAGATCTTGGTAAATCAAAGTACCACGGCGTTTCATCCATATTAAATATCACATCATAATATTGGTAGCAATCTTTTATCTTGACAAGAAATTTATCAGCTCGTTCTGGTGCATCTATTGGTATTTTCTGTGCTACACTTGTTACTCGGCGGTAAGTTAAGTTGTTTCTGCTTAACATTCGAGATAACCAACCATTTGATGCTTTGAGTGTTTCTTTTAGATTAGGATAGACCTTTTGAGAAAGTGTTGCTGCTTTTCTGCGAATCATTTTTTCCTGGTGCAGTTTGACCTTCCCCTCTTTCTTCCTTGACGTACTCCACCAGAGCATCTTCAAGGAGTGGAAATCGTGCTTTTATAACCCTTATTCGTCTTCTAGATCTAGACTTCAAGCCTTTGTTTGACAAGCTCTCTCTATTGCTGAACGTTGGCTTTTCCATCGTCGAATGTTCTTTCTATCTAAACAACAAATTGTTGATGTTGCTGAAATATTTCCGTCATTTTCATCTAAAGTTTTCAATACTGTCTTTTTGAAGCTTAACGAATAGCTCTTTCTTGTTTTCATGTTGACTAACAAGACCTCAAGAACATTATAAATTCGATCCAACTCTTTATTGTTTTTCTTTCAATCAAACGTTCAAACAAAAAATATTGTCAAAAGAGAAAAGTTGCATANTCTGTGCTACACTTGTTACTCGGCGGTAAGTTAAGTTGTTTCTGCTTAACATTCGAGATAACCAACCATTTGATGCTTTGAGTGTTTCTTTTAGATTAGGATAGACCTTTTGAGAAAGTGTTGCTGCTTTTCTGCGAATCATTTTTTCCTGGTGCAGTTTGACCTTCCCCTCTTTCTTCCTTGACGTACTCCACCAGAGCATCTTCAAGGAGTGGAAATCGTGCTTTTATAACCCTTATTCGTCTTTTAGATCTAGACTTCAAGCCTTTGTTTGACAAGCTCTCTCTATTGCTGAACGTTGGCTTTTCCATCGTCGAATGTTCTTTCTATCTAAACAACAAATTGTTGATGTTGCTGAAATATTTCCGTCATTTTCATATAAAGTTTTCAATACTGTCTTTTTGAAGCTTAACGAATAGCTCTTTCTTGTTTTCATGTTGACTAACAAGACCTCAAGAACATTATAAATTCGATCCAACTCTTTATTGTTTTTCTTTCAATCAAACGTTCAAACAAAAAATATTGTCAAAAGAGAAAAGTTGCATACATTCATTCTATGCAAGCAATAAATACAAGCAATGGCAAGAGCATTGGGAAACTTACAATACAGTGTCACTTTTGAAAGTTTTATTTCTGGTCATCATGTATATAAAGACATTTGGTCACCTACGTTGAACGAAGAATTGATATGTCTCCCAGAACCAGGCAACCCTCACGATAAATACCTTAAGAAAAGATATTTTGGCGGGATTAAAATTTGGCAATTGTGCATTATGACGTTGTAAGAAAATCGATTTTTCTTGAATTCTCTCAAGTTAAGTTAGGATAAAATTCTACACCCGCCAAATTAAATTCCCGCCAACTTTAATTAAAATCTGGAACTGCCAAATTTAATTCCTGCTAAATTTAATTAAAATCTTCAGCCGCCAAATTAAATTCCCGCCAAATGTCTGAATTTTGCCGACCACCAAATTAAAACCCTGCCAAAATTTCTCCCCTTAAGGTATGTGGTTAAATTTTAAAGAATGCAACTATTGTTGGGCATGTTCAGAGGGAAGCTGCGCGTTATTGCTCCTGTGCATTAAACTTAGGGGGAAAATGAGAGTTATTGTCTGTGGAAAAAGACAAAACAAAAGAGGGAATATTTTAGAGGTTCCAAGTACATATGTCATAAAAGGACAAGAAACTTGTCTAAAAAAGCGGAACATGTAATTAAAGATGTCTGTAAAAGAGAAAAATTTGTTTGAATAAATGCATCTCTCTTTTCTTTTTACCCCTAAGACCTAAATTAAAAGTCTCCCGGATAAAGGCCTGTGGGCCTATACTCAGGTATAAGCCCATGGGCTTTAAACACGGTGGGCTTATATGCGGGGGAATAGGGTACTTATTCTAATTGAACAAACAAAGAAACTGGCGTGATTCTAATATCATCCCCGCTCCTCGTTCAGTAAGTAAAAAATTGTACATAAGTTACAATTTTAGTGAATTCGTACAAAGCCCTCTACTGGCATTAAAAAATATATTTTTGAATCATAACGGAAGTTCTTTTAACAAGGCATCTTCCCCTCGAATATAATAACTTCATGAAAGAGTTGAAGAATGTAATCAGCCTCCTTTTGTCTCACCTTTAAGTTCCCACAAAATTTAAAAAGTTTTGAAGATAATGTTTTAATATGATGTTCCATATTTGCCATGTCATGGGTAATTTACATGGCAACTCGGTTTAGTAATTAATTTTGTTTCTATGGAAATGGCACTTAACATAACATAAATTATTAACTTTACAGGGCTAAACAGATCCCAAGGTACTGTTTCCCATTAAAACTAGGTGTGTGGATGAAAGTTTTATGTAAACATAAAATATAGCTGAACTCACGAATAATTATCCTCGGTAAATTGACACAAGTGTGATAATAAGTGAAAGATACTGCTGAAAGCTACGTTATAAACAAAATAACAAAATAAACAAATATTTGGATAAAATGCTATTGCTAACGATGTATCAAGAAGATTCATATTTCTAAAGACATTGAATTGAAAGCAAGCCGTGCTCCAGTCACTTGACTTTCAAAATAATCATATGTTAATATTCAGTAGTTAGACGTTGAAAAAGTGGGGAAAAGAAGTGTGTGAATAATATCCCGGGCAAACAAAGATGGATTGTCCATTGAAATGCTCATTTTATTCTCTGATCACCATCAGCTTTCTGAAAATAGTAGAATGCAAATATCACTGCAGTATTCGCTATCCACTTTGTCCTCTGCAGCAAGAAAGTAGAAGGAGCATTTGCCTTTCGGTAGCTCAGTGCTTCCGGCAACCCAGAGATGACCCCCTGGCGTGTAGGGACAGTAAAGGAATGAAAATGGTGGGGTATACGATTAAGATCATAGAGAAGATTTTGGACCATACGTTAAAACAAACATTGAGATAGAGGAAATTCTATTTGCATTCGGTGAAGAAAAAGTGCCTACAGATGCCATTAGTTGTATTTAGAGAATTGCAAGTGAAATACCAAATGAAAAAATCTCATATTCTCAATCTCAACGAGAAATCATATGGAAGGCAGTAGGGGATGAAAAACTAAACTTAACAGCTTTTGAAAGCAGAGGTGTAGCACATAAGGAATAACTTGCTACTGGCCATGATCTTGGCTGGTCAACGTGGCGCAGGCCAAACCGGCTACGTAATCGTTCTGGTGAATGCAAATCTTTCATGAAACAAATGGGATTATAAGCATCTGAGACCGGCAGCTGAAACGCCACACAGACTATGGACCACCTCCTGAAATGTCCAGACGCCCCAAATTGCAACTTTGCTGATTTAGAGGAGCCCACATCATCTGAAATATCATGTAACCGCTACTGGGCAGAGACGCTGTAGCCGAGACACAAAAACAAACGAACGAACCTTGAAAACAAAAATATCTCTTCTTTACATCTGTAAACTTAGAGAAGGCAGAAAATCGTATACCAAGAAATTTATCTTACTAGTGTCTGGAAAAGAGGGATGTTTCAAAAAGGATAATAGAGCTGGAAAAAGTATTGAAAAGCTAATACTGTGGTAAGCAACATACCTTAACCAATGGACACTGTAAAGTTGTTGTGGGAGTACAAGAGTCAGCACAAGATACATTTTACTTTGTGGTATTACTGAATACCATAAGTAAAGATTTCAGAAGAGGACTGCTTGGGAGTTACTATTTACAGATGATCTGGTTTTAACTGATGGGAGCGAAAAAGAATAGCAAGAACACTAATTGAAATACAGAGAGGCATGGCGATATATGGGCTGAAAGTCAACGCTACAGAAACTGAGGCTATGGTCATTAAACAGTAATAAAGAGCGTAGACAGTGAAACTATTGTACTGAAGCAAGTTGACTCACAGTAAAGCAGGAAGTTTTGAAATAGCGATAAGAGCTAGAAAAATTGCAGTACAGAATAAATGGTGGGAGGTTAGTGTGGTCAAAAATTACAAGCAAGCAGATGACAAGGAATCTGAAAGTTAAGAAATAAATAAGCATCATCGTACCTGTATTGTTCTATAGAGTAGAGGGGTGAATGATAAGGCCAAAGAAGAAAAGGCTGATAGAAATTGCGGAATGTTTTAAAGGAGTTAAGAAATGACTCCGAGGAACAATGAAAAAAAATGAAATAATAAGTACAAAAAATATTTGTGAAAAAAAGAGATAGTGTGGACAGCTTCTAATGATAGATGAGCATAGAAAAGCAAAATAGATGAAAGCGAGGACATTCCCACAGATATGTCCCATTGAATTGTCAACCTACCTAGTCAGACAGACACTGTTTATTAATAAAATAATCCCTTTTGTGAAAAGTTTAAACTTTCCCTAGCTGCAAATACTACTCCTGCAAAAAATATATCTGTAGTTGAAACAGCTAAAAAGTATCTTCCAAAAACTGAAAAAGAGACAGTCTAAGGAAAAACAAGGATCGTTTCCCAATTTTTCTGAGTGACTATGGACAGCCTTACGAAAACGGAACGATGTGCCATCGAGAGCCTAAAGGGCGATGATTTGGTATCTATCCTGTAAGATGACAAAGGAGGGAGTTACTGTTTACCCTCAACAAAGCTGACATCCAAAAATTTTGTAGACAGCCAAACAATGGACCATGTACCACATTCAGGCGTAATCGAATAAACTCACTCAAGAATAAGAAAAGCAATATACTGATTGTTTTATAAAAAAATAATATCCTTAGTAATTGCCTCTATCACAGATTGATAGTAAAAAACTCGCCTTAAGCACAGTTCTATAGATTATCAAAAGTAAATAAGCCAATACATCTAACTGTAGCTTACTTTGAGAGTCCACTTCATTCACTTTCACATTTCATAGCTGACCTCTTATGTCCACACACAAAAATTGTCACACCACTGCAAGGACAGTAATAACACCTTACGAATTGTTGAGAATATGCTAAAATATGACAATTTATTGACATTTGGAACTAAACTGAACCCTGCAGACATTCTAAACCTTCTACGAACTCTTCTTACCAAGGTTTGCATACATTTTAACAGTATCGTCTACACTAAAGCCAACAATGTACCCATGAAGCCTCCTACATTCTCTTTGGTAACTCAAATATTCATACAAACATTTGAAGCCCAGGCTTATCAGTAGTAAACTAAGGGCAAACTGTCTTGTAAAAGTATGATTACGATGTTTTTTTTAATTATTAAAAAAGATAAACTGCACGTCTTACTTGAGCACGTCAACTTTCTATATTTAAACACTTCATATAGAAAAAGTGGGAGAAAGACAACTGCCATTTCTTAATGAGGTAGTAAAGCGAAAAGCAACTGGTCTACTTTTGTTGTCATGTACAAGAAACCAACCCATACTAAGTAGTACCTCAAAAATGCATCAAATCACTTAGGTCGTAATTGAGTCACGACCACCCTGTTTAGATGAGCAAGAAGCATTATTTCATATCCAGCAAATCTTAAAAAAGAAGAAAGACACTTGCAGAGGTTTTCGTATCCAAGGAATATTATGCCAAGGATGTCCATTGGACAAGAAAAGCCTTAGGGAAAACTACTGGACCAAGTCATGAAGAAGAAATGTAACCTCGGGAATGAAAGTCTACTCTATGTTAAGAGCACCAGCGAGCACCTTAGACGAACCCTCTGACAGCAAAAAATCCAGTGTACTATCTTCACGACATCTACTTGAAGGAAGATATTGTCAAAGCCAACGTAACCAGTTTCACTTGAAGAGAAAAACAATTCGTTTACAAAATACATTTCATGCACTGCCCAGCTTTCTATATTGATGAACATAAACTTTTCTTGAGTCAAAAGAAAAGGAGGACAAAGGAGCTGGTCAAAACGGAAACATTAAGGATCATGAAATATCCCAATACTGCTGGACACAAGATCACACCTTTTACTCGGAAAAGAGAAAGATTATAAGAAAGGTAACCAATCTAACAAGAAGAAAAATAAAAGAAACAACTTTTTCCCATACACCACAGCAAACAGATCAACATTATATCTAAAATCTCTCAGAAATATTGCTTCCAACACTAGAGAAAATATCTCTCGAAACGTAGCTCAGAAAAAGCATACGAATCGTGCAAAGGTGAGGCTCCTATAGAAAAAAATTCAATAATTTCCGTTTTGAGAATACTGTTTTTTCCACAGCCTTGTCAATTTGCAGTGATCAAGATACAAAGTTTAATTGTTTTGTCGTATGGTGTTCATTACTAAAATCACAAATTTTTAGGTCTCTTTTATAATAATTAAAAAACCTTGCCTTGGGCGTGATGCAAAATTCTGCTTGACAGTGATTGATTAGTTTGCTTCAGTTTAAAAAAAAAAAAAAAAGTGAAAAAAGATAAATAAAAACTTTTATCTTGCACAGATTGTACCACAAATTTATTCACTTTGAGAGTGCATTAGCTTCCACCCAGTCCACGTACTCCTCAACATACCTTAAAATTACCTTTACACATTCATAAGTGAACCCATTCATTTTCTGCTTTACAAGCAAACTGTACAATAAAATAATGCACTTATTATTTTGCATTACTTCTTGACTAACATTACAAAGGTTCTTTTTTTTTTCTGCGACTTAGCGATTTCTTTTAAAAATTGCTAAATCGTGATATATTATTGGGTTGATTGACTTCCTCTGACCTACAATCTAAATTGAGTTAATTCAGATGTAAATATACATAGAGTCTTGGGTGGCTTAGCTGCTGCAGGCAGGCCATCAGCCATCATTTTCTTTCAAGCCAATCTGTAAAGCGAGCTCTGGACAAAGGTGACGCAATCTAACATTCTATCTGTAGCTCATCTGTTGATGTTTTCCATATATATAAAGCTTCTTTGTAGCTTAAAGTACGGTAAAATGTAGATTGTTATTGTATCTGAATAGACCTTGGGAGCTGAAAGAAACCCGAGATCTTGAAGTACCAGTTGGTCGTATGTAGGCTTAAGTCTGTCTCCTAGAGATGAAGCTTGGATATTATTGCTTTTAGAATTTATAATTTTTGTTGCTTTACAGCCCTAGGTGAGAGTACAAAAAGAATTGGTTGGTGACGCCTTCGATCCCATTCAAACTTTTCTCCTTGCAAATCTTTTCCAATATTTCATTATCTTCCCTACCATATGAGATCCTTTTTTGATTTACGTTTCCCTTCTACTACCAAGTGTTATCCCCCTCTCTCTAAATATAAATAAATTCTTCCAATTTTTGAAGAGCTTGAGTATGAGCTGTGGCGTGCCATCTGGCAGAAGCGCCTTCTACATTTTTTTTCAAATTTTAATTTCCACAACAAAGTTTTCGACCTTTTCATTTAAGTTCAAATCTAATGTAGTCATCAACAATAAAGGTGTTCAAGCGGTCAACAGTTGGGAGTCGTTTATGTATCTTGGTTGTTATCTTATCTTCAGTATGAGTAGCCAAAGATACAAGTCATCTAGTAATTCTAATTTTGAAGTTACTCTTTAAATTTGACCCAATATCACTTCCTCCGAAAATAAGTTTTTGTTGTATCACCGTCGTATACTATCAAAAATTTCACGGCATCTGACTTTAGCTAGTCCTTCGAAAACGGTAGTCGCAGGGAAACTATATAGTCCTGCTTTTAAATATATCTCGAAGCGGCCCCAAATTTCTATGAGTGCAGTTCTCAGTGGTATCGTCTCATCCAAAAGCCAGTTTGACCTACGTCTAACTTTCCCTTCAGTCAAATTTGCTAAGTATTAAACAGACATTCATAGTTTTCTAAATCACTCTAAAAAACTGTTAAATCTAGAAAAAGAAAAACCTACAGTGGTCCGAATATTCAATATGAAACTGGTATAAACACCAATAATGTTCTAAAAGCTATTGGAGAAAATCATTAAAGCCATATTGACAATGAGCTTACATCACAAGGTGCTATTTTTTTCATTCATCTTTCAACATTCTCTGCCAATTGCTAAATGTCTTTGGTCTAAAATGCAAAGCGAAATGACCAAAGACATTTTAAACTTGACTACCAGGTATTTAAACAATTCTCTTTCTAATCGAAAAAAATCTCTACAAATGGAATCTTAGTCAATTCCCAGACTGCTCCTTTCGTCTCTAAGAAAAACCTCTACTTCATGTAACAGCTGGTTGTAAGTCGTATCCTAACCAAGGCCGATACACTTTGTGCCATAACTCAGCTCTAGAGTTTTTAGGTAAAACCCTAGAGCCATTAACATATCTTCTTTTCATGCTGACCTCCATGGGTTCTCCTCACCTTTTATCATTACTGGGGACTCATACCAATCTGATTTATTTCGAGTCACCAATGACATGCAGCTTTTTGTAGTAAAGCTCACTGTAGATTTCGAAGCAAACTTGGAAACTAATACCAAATGCAATAGAATAATTATAACTTGCTTATTAACACGCTTAAATTAAGATAATCTAGTGTAGCATTTGCAAAGATTTCCTTCAGTTCTAACCGAGTCTTTGTGTCGCGAAACGTGCAATTATTTCACGTATTTTGAAGAAAACTCTCGAAAGATATAGAAATTTGATTTCTCATCGTGATAGACACTCATGAATTCAAGAATGATGTAGAACATTCGATGATTACACTGCTGAGATCAGTTATTCCATTGTTTACGATATAGGCATTTGTCTTTTTTTTTTTATTTGTCAGCACTTTTATTGTATGAAACATTCTAGAACGATTTCAGTATATATAAACGTGTTTTTTTTAGCTTGTAACTGAGTTGTTAGATTACTAAAATAAAGCGAATACGGAGAATACTGTACGAAAGAAGAAAGGACACTTTACTTTACACTTTTTACGACTGATCTACACGAGAAATCCCCTCCATCAAAGGATTTCTTCACACTTTGGTCATTCTTGTGATTCTCTAACCAAAATCTGTTGCTTTTTGGATATTAATGTTAATAACAAGTACTATCTCATATCTAAACCCTCAGACATTATCTTTCGTTGTACTTATTCTCTGTTGTCTCAACAAGCCATGAAATAACCCTATTCTTCTCTCTTATTAGTTTCCACATAACATCATTCTTAACTCAGCTAATATTTTTCTTTTTTTATTATTTTCTTACAACATACTCTTGTGTTATATTCATCAGAAATCAATATTGTTGTTAAGATCGTTTAATTTTTGTGATAACGCCAACCATTATAGATATCAGATACTGAAAGGTTTAACATTGTATTTAGTAGTTTGATAAAAGTAAAGAGTATAAAGAATCTATTATTATCAAACATTTTACGGGGTGGTTTCCTTTAGTTGTGGTTGATAATAACAACAGTGTCCGAGAAAAAATAAAACAGCGTTTGAAAAAAGCAACTTTTAATTTTTTCCCCTCAGTAGTAGTTTCGTATGGCTTTATTGTTTATATTTCCACTCCAGTTCTTTTGAGCCATTTAAAGTATTCCTGACTGCAGGAATGTATTGTCGTGTACCCGTCAGGTATCTTTGTCATTGGACAGGCTAGGACCAGGTGTTCTGTGTCCTGAGGTAGACCTGTCAAGTCTGCCGCATTTTGCGGGAGACTCCCGCATTTTGAAGAGAAATGTTGTCTCCCCCCCGCATGTAGTATATTTTGGAAGTCTCCCGCATTAAGTAGCTAACTATTTCTAGTATTATTTTTCTATTCCTGGCATCTGTAGTTTATCTACATATTGCCAATTGTTTTCAATTTTCTTTATCGTTAAACTGTTTGGGCAGCCATGTTTGTTCAAACTTCTTCTATCTACTATGGAGAGCCAACAAGCGACTAAAACTGCGCATGTGCATAATACTTTGCGTTTTCATGACAAACAAGATGGCCAACTCGCCTGGGCGATCTCGACCAACGAAGCCGAAAAAGTTCAAGGGATCGTTCCAATATAAGACAAAATATAACACAGCCTGGTTTTCTAAAGACAATTTGAAGAAATATAAGGACGTTGTCACAAACTCTAAGTTAGGGGAGTCATATTTCTTCTGTAAAATCTGCACCAAGGATGTTTCGTGTAGCCATGGTGGCGCAAGTGATCTTGTGCGACATTGTAATGCAGCCACTCACCAAAAAATGGAGAAAGAAAAACGTACGCAGACCTCAATGGGTTCCTTTGCTTGTAAAAAGAACTCTTCTACAGATACTCTTACACGAAAAGCTGAAATCAAGGTTACTGGATTCTAGGCTGAACATAATCTTCCCATAGCAGCAGCTGATCATCTCAGTTCATTAGTCAAGGAATGTTTTCCAGATTCAAAAATTGCTCAGTCTTATTCATGTGCAAAAACAAAAACGTTTTGTATTTTAAATGGAGCTATATATCCTGATTTACAACAAGCATTAATAGATGAAATGAAGGTATCTGTTTACAGTTTGTCAACTGATGGCAGTAATGACCAAAATCTAGAAAAGATGAACCCAGTTACTGTGCGAATTTATGATGTAAATCAACATAAAGTTGTTACAAAGTTTCTAGATATGTGTCTTAGCAAGTCTTCTACATCATCTGGTATTTTTAGCTCCATAGATTCGGCCATGTTTAAATATGGGATTCCTTGGAGTAACTGCATTGCTCTGGGTGTGGATAATACATCTGTAAATGTTGGTAAACACAAGTCTTTGATTGTCGAAGCAAGAAAAAAGAACGAAAATATCATTTTGATGGGATGTCCATGTCACATTGCTCACAACACAGCTGGAAAAAGTACGAAAGCATTTTGTCATCATATTACTGAGCATTTTGACATTGAAGAGTTACTAGTTGATATCTATTTTCATTTTGATTATTCTTCCAAAAGGAAAAACCTATTAACAGAATTTTGTTCATTTTCTGATCAAGAATATTGTAAGATAATTAAGTTCCATTCTGTTTGCTGGCTTGGACTGTCAACATGCATTGAGAGAACTTTAAAGTTGTACTCATCCTTGAAAAGCTACTTCTTGTCTCAGAACCCAGAAATGAAAGATGGTGAACGAAAATTGACTCATCTGAACAGACTGATTAAGTCA
>RDPX01000145.1:1249621-1261802 GCA_003991215.1 Morbakka virulenta
AAACCGTTAACACAAGAATAATGGCATCAAACATTGGAGGTGATTCTGCATCTAGAAAGCGACCGGCATCAGGTACAACTTAAGTATTACAGTATTTTTTTGAAAAGGAAATTATTATTGCATCATTTAAAAATTACATAGCCCTTGGAGACAGAAATGTAGAGACAAATAGGTTACATTTAAACATTATGTTTTAGAAGCACCACGGGGAGTAATACTTTAGCTGCCCAGGAATTGAAATATTTTCAGGCATCTTTCAACATAAAGGTCACCTAAAGCAAGGATGGGGCTTATTATGGAAATCACCCCACCAAGGTGACATGTAATACACCCCTACCTTACCTTTCCCAATTTTCTTAAAACCAATGGTGTACATGGCCATAATTGTTACAAAGTTAACTATAAAATTTCAGCTCGTGAACTTTTCTGTTTGATCGGATATAGGTGGTCAAGGCTGAGAATGTTTACCTGATCAACAAGCAACATTGGACCTGGATTTTCTCCAGAACCTTTAAAATTTCCAAACCCATTCTTTAAATGTAGCTCATGATCTGGGGTTTTCATATCAAATATTTACGTTCTTGAGTGATGAGGTTTAAACCTTGTATTTTATTATTTGTATTCTATTATTTTTTTTGGAGTGTGGGAATGGCTCAAGATTTTTTTTATTTTCTGAGATCTTTTTATCATTTTAACAATTGTTTAGATTATGCTATGTGGAGGTGTGCTATTTTCTTATGGTACAGCACTTTTTTCTCACTAATTTCATCATCATCACCACCATCATCATCATCTTCAGTTTTACACCCGTTTTACATGCTGGCATGTGTTGGGTGGTTCAATAAATTGGACTTCCAGGCCAGACTGTCCGTTACTTGATCTTTGGTGACACCTTTTTGCTTCAGACCCAATTTAATTACTTCCTCCGACGTTTTCTTTGGTCTCTCTTTCATAACAGCACCTTCCAATTTAATTGATATGCATGTCTTTACCCAGTCATCATTATCTTTTTTCTCCATATGACCAGACCAATGAAGCTGTCTTTTCTGCAAGCACTCACTGATGCTATCCAAATTTATTCTTTTCCTGAAATCCATGGAGCTTAGTCTGACCTTCAGGGTTACATTACACATCCACTGAATCATTCTCATGTCATTTCTTTCCTTGCAGCTCAGATCTTCAGCTATCACTGGTCATGTTTCGCTGCAGGGAAGATAAATTTATTTTTCTTGAAAGCTCACCTGATTCATTGGATATTTTGTTGAGTAGAAGCATTAAGTCCCTTGAGGAACATTTGTTGTTCAGGCTCCTGTTTGTCTCCCCCACTTTCAAGGTAGAAGAGTGTGTATGAAAGAGAGTCACTTAGGATTAAAAAAAATGACTGACTTGCTAAAGCCCACTCGGAAAGGGGAGGGGTCTTTTCCATAGATTTGACTTTTTGTCACTTTTAGAGTTGTGCTCTTCAGTGGCTATGATTAGATCTAACATTAGATATTGTTATATTTGCCCTAGTGCACCTATCTGTTATCTTCATACCTTTGACCAAATTTAGTATCAGGTGTTGGTTGCACTTGGGTCTGCGCTGACTTATATAGTAAGCTCTTCATTGCAGATATAATTTCTTTTTCTCTATAAATAATGCTATCTTATATGCATAATTGTTATGCAGATTTAAGTTCTTTGGCTCCTCATCCTCCTGCCAGGAAAAGAGCCACTGGATGGGCAGTGTGCTTGCATGATTTTACTATTGATGTACCAAATGCCATAAAGATATTCTCTGTTTCCTCCCATCCATGATGTTGATATTCCATGTGAACCATTAACTTTCAACATTACCAACCATTATCTGCCTCTTTACTATTTTATGCTTTGTTTTTTTATCATGCTACTTTTGTTTACAAATGTAACAAGAAAGTAATCCCACAGTTTTAAGTAACACTGCCTCATATATGAAATCAAACCAATGAGAAAATTCTGTTTTCATAATAGCAGTTGACCCACTTGTGCCTTTCTCCTTTAGTGTAATATTATTTGGAATTAAAACCAAGATTCTAGTTTTAATATGATTATTTAGACTTTTTTTTAAGGGTGTTAATTTGGAACTTATGGTTTTAATTTCTTATTCCTTTAATCCAATAGCACCATTAAAATCACCATGGAAAAATCCAAATGCTGCACAGGCAAGACCATTAAAGAAAGGAACTGTAACATTACATCATACTCCGCTCCAATCAAGTGTGAGTAAGAGAGCTCCATATGCCCCAAGAACACTTCAAGGATCGTCATCCTATGATTTCCCAAAAGTTGTTAATGGCAAGACATACTTAATGAGAGAATACAATCCGATGGAGGATCCACATCTTGCTGATTATTATGCAAGAAAACTTGGAATGATTGCTGGGCTTACTGAATCAAGATCCAAGGTGAAAATAAATCTTCATTGAATTATTGAGTTTTAATTAAATACCATTATGAAAATTTCCATTCAATATATGCTATTGATTTTTTAATATGAATAATGTTGATTAATTTTATCCTAAAGTTGATCAGTAATACCATAAATTAGAGGGATGGGTAACACAGTTAAAAGTGTTCAAGTAATCATTGTGAAATCTTCAAGGTTCAAACTTTTTCCCTGTCACAAAATGCCATACCATAAATACCATAAATACCATAAATTAGAGGGATGGGTAACACAGTTAAAAGTGTTCAAGTAATCATTGTGAAATCTTCAAGGTTCAAACTTTTTCCCTGTCACAAAATGCACATCACTTCCCACCCAGATGTAACTGAGTAGTTGGCTGTAGACAAAGAGTAAAGATGGCCAAAAAACCATTTTGCAACACCCCATATGACATGCTACTTTATAGAATTGTAGTACCAACCTACCCTAACTTTGTTGTCATTTTAATGCTTAAACTGTTTACTCTACCTTGTTTGAGATTTCCTGAACTGCTTTCCAAGCAGATCAAGTTGTTAGTTCTATATTTATAGCTTTGAACTAGGTTATAAAATACAACAACCACATTTCACAGCTTTCTGTCTTGATACCAAAACAATATGTACCGAGTAATGATTTTTTATTATGAATAAATAAACAGCATAAACAAACAAACAAACAAGTTGTTGTTAGTTCTATATTTATAGCTTTGAACTAGGTTATAAAATACAACAACCACATTTCACAGCTTTCTGTCTTGATACCAAAACAATATGTACCGAGTAATGATTTTTTATTATGAATAAATAAACAGCATAAACAAACAAACAAACAAATAAATACTATCAATTGAAAATCAGTTGAGACATTGGATATTTATTTATGCCAGCTAAAGCACTGCCATAAAATTTACCCATGATGGAAACAAATTTTTCTCGTGATTTAGCTAGTGTAAAAGTGGGGTAATTTTAATGCACAAAAGAGAATTGATAAGCAGATTGTTGAAAGGCTGAGGTAAACTAAATGAAAACTCATATTTTTATCTCTTGATTTATGCAAGAATTTTTTTTACCTACCACAACAATCTAACTATTGGCTTTAACATTAAGTTGCACAGTGAGTTGGTAGTGATATTTATTTTTTGTCAACTAAGTGATTTTTCTTGTAGCCTGTGACACCAGTTCTAAGGTAGGAATAAATTGTAATTAAATTTTAAAACCATTTCTATTCATAAAAAAAGCCCCAGCCACTGGGAGAGGAAGTAAGCTCAACTAAGTGCCAGTCCAAAGCCTAAATAAATGGGGAGGGTTACCCATCAGAAAGGGCATCCAAGGTGTAAAAACGTAGGACAATAAAATGGGCTCTATGGAGGCAAGGAGTACCATAGAGGCTTGTCAAAGTCACAGGTGAAAGTTGCCAGGTGTGTCAGAGGAGTTAGAAATACAGGTCAACATCCACCAAGGTTCAGCACTGAGTCCCCTACTGTTTATACTAGTGATGGAGGAGGCTACAAAAGCAATGCAGAAGAGGAGTCCCTTAGGAACTGCTGTAGGCCAATGATTTAGTTCTGACTGCTGAAAGTAAGGAGCAGGTGACAGAGATGTTAACAGCTGGAGAGACATGCTGGAGAGAAGAGGACTAAAGATTAATATTACTATACCTTTACTGTTTAACATTGGGAATATCAAGTATGGTAACTGGAAAAAGAAGTAAGATTATCAAGATAGGGAGATATCCATGTACAGTCTGTGGAGAAGGGGTCAGATTCAAGTCAATCCTGTGTGGAGGATGTGCTTACTGGTATCTCAAAAGATGCTCAGGACCGGGTCAGAAGTGAAAAAGTTGCACAGAAGTGCAGAGTGAGACAGCTGGGTGATATGATGGCATCAGCTCAATTGAGATGGTATGGACATGCACAATGCAGAGAATATGACAAGTCATTTGGAAGACCACTAGGATGTGGTTGAAGATGGTGCAGGAGAACATGAGAACTTATGGACTGGTGGAGGAAGATATTTGGGATAGAACTAGATGGAGAGTCTTTCAAACAGTCAAACCCCATGAATGGGAAATGAAGATGTTAAATGGGGCAAGTAGAGTAAGTAAGTACACAAAGGTGGAAACTAATGGGTTCTCGTAGCTACAAAATTTGAATTGTTTTAGGAAGATGTCTTAAATATNTGTTGATTACTGCCAAGCTACATATAGAAACATTAAAAAAACTTAAGTTATTACTGGTCAAAATACAAACCTTTTACTGTTAGGGTGTTTGTTGATAAAAATATAGATCGTTTTTGATTTAGGGTTAGAATGTTAGGTTTAGTTTTGGCTTTATATTTAGGATGTTATGTTCAAATTCAGGTTTGGATACTGTTTAGGTTAATTTTAGGTTTAAGGTTAGGTTGTTGGGTTTATATTCAAGTTTTTGTGTTGGGATGTTAGATTTATATTAAGGTTTGGGATTACAGTGGTTGGGTTAGTCTTAGATTTAGATTTGTGCCATTTGGTTTAGGTTTGGATTAGGCTCAGACTGCAAAATGGTGTGATGGAGGTAAAAGCTGTGACAGGCGTAAGAGGCTAGGGTTAGGGATTTCAATCACAGGTGAATGATTTTTATTAATGAATATTTTGTTTTGAATATCACCAGGGTTATTATTTATTCCATTATTTTCCCACAAAATATAATTCTTTGATCCCTATCTTAATCTTACAATAATATTGTTGTGTGAACCAGTTAGGAAAGTAAGTAAGACTTTGTATTTCATTTTTTTGTACTTGAAAATAATAGAAATTTTTTTTATTGTTATTGCATTATTAATTGGAATGATTGAAATAAAACAACATGCAGTGTTAAGCAAAATACTTCTGGTGTTGACTTCTCCAACAGAAGTGATCATTTATCAACTTGTTAAATTTTCATAAGTATTTGCAATTGTAGATTTATTGTTATTATGTCATTCTTATACTATATATTTGAGATTTGTTCCCAAAATTTTCTTTTTTGGTTACAGAAGTCAACAAAGGCAAAGAAAGGTAAGGTTTATTTTTCATGTTAATTAATATTAAACTGATTGTATTTTACAGTGTTACACAGCCTACCTTTTTTGCATGAATAAGGTAGTTTTCTATTCTGTGTCAATGGGAAGGGAAATCTGCATATGACATAGGAAGATAATTGATTCCTAGCTTATCAATCAGAGGCTAGGCTATTCTTAATACACTCAGTCTATAATATATGTTTATGTGTCACAGCTTTCTTTGAATAATTAAATGTATTATTAATCTTATGATAATTTTCATAAGCTGTAGGGGATAAATATATTTTAGTATGACAATTTAAGTAATGCTCATTTTGGTCAATAGCTATCTCATTGGCACTTGACTGAACCAAGACACCAAAATAAGATAGCTAATGTTAGGTTTGTTTTTCTCAATACTGAGAAACAGAGAGATTCAAGTAAGCTCACCACTTTATTATCAAATACCAATTGGAGGCATATCTGGCCCAGCCAATTACTTTGAACTGTTTTAGTGTGAACTTTTCACCTCATTCATGGTTTGGCAGTAGATTGTGGCAGGCAAGACAGCCTTTGTAGAAGGAAGCATTGCCCATGTATTAAGTATTACTTTGGGTGCAGTAGCATGATAACATTTGGCAAGTGACCTGGTGATTTGATTTTTGAATTTACTGAACACCAGTCCTATTCATGGCACCCTGTTTAACACCCTAATTTTGGAAGCTGTATAATTTGTGCAGAAGAAGTCTCTTTAATACATTGTCAGGTGCTTTGTTGCACAACAGAATTTGCTTAAATTTATCTCTTTCTCCTGATAATTTTCAGGAAAACAAGCGGCAACACCACCATAAACTAAACTTTATATTAGCTCAATTTTTAACTTTGTAGAACTGGAAGAGCCCCACTGTATTGGTTTCTAAAATACACTGATCTTAAAAGAGGTGGGAGTTTTTACCACTTAAACATCTAAAAGTGGTAAACAACCATCCTGTTCTTTTCCAATAATAAATACTAACTATCGATGGAGATTATTTAGGTTAATTATTAACTAAGTGCTGGTTTGCTGATATAAAGTGTTTATGTTAAATGACATTGAGGATCATTTTATTGTATTGGCCCTTGTTTATTCAAAGTTTCACTTAAAGCTGGTTCACAGTGTTTTAGTGAGTGGTGGTGGAAAATACTCTCTGAGCCTTGGAATGTGGGATAGGTGCCCCTAAACACTGCAAAAAAACCCAAACAAGACTGACATTACATTATATGCCTGACCATTCTTTTCGGCATAAGTTTTTTGAATTTGTATTTATTGATTACCAATTAATGTCTTTTTTCTTTTGCTGGCAGTTAATATATCATACAAACTTTCAGTTGTTACTGGGGATAAGAAATCTGCTGGAACAGATGCTAAGGTAAGGGTCAGTGCTACTGAAAACTGTTTTTTTCTAATGTTGTAAACAACCTAATTGTGCTGTTCCTTGGAATTATTAACTTGGAATATGGATCCTATTAAATATTGTTGAAGATAGTTTTCCTGTAAACAGAAAGAGGGAAAATATCGAGCTTCAAACTTGAAGGAAATTTCAAATTGAAGTGAGCTGAGAAATAGAATGATGCTTTAAACGAAAAAAACTTGGGCATTAATTGTAAGATCACAAGTCTTCATTAGTAACTGTACACAACAGATTCTAGTAAAAGAAAGAAAGCAGAAGGACAGTAAAAAGACTGCAAAAAGGACAAAATTTGGTGAGGTTAGAGACACCAAGAAAAAATATTAAATACATAAAGCTGTGTAAAACCATAAGGGAAAAAAATGAGGGAAAATAGAGAACATAATCCAATACTACTACAAAAGGTCTTTGAGGAAGAAAGGGGTCTGGACAATGGGATAAATAGACAAGAATTTTATTAGACATGTACTCTTCACTAAACCTGCCAGATGAATCAGTAACAATGGACGGAGGCCAGGGGGAGGCAAGATTCTTGAAAGTTCATCAAGAATTATACCCCAATATAGATTGTATAATCATGCTGAAACCAGAACCTAGTAAAAAATGCACTACAAATCCTTGAGAGAGAAATCGAGAGGGCCGTCAGACAAATATAAAACAGGAAGGCTTGTGATGGAGATAGACTCACTGTGAAACTGCTGAAAGTAGGAGGGAGATACCTCAACAAGAGACTTTGCAAACTATTGAGTTTGACACATTTACAACAGAGCATCCGAAAAAAGTGGGAAAATGCTACCATCATACTAATCCACAAGAAAGGGGACAGAAAGATCTGGGAAGCTGTAAATCAATTAGAGTACTAAACCATGCCATCAATCTTTTTTAAAGAATAGTAAAGAAGAGAATCACCCTTATGATGAATGCAAGGCAGCCCGCAGAAAGAATAGTTCGACGAAAAGAGTATTGCATGCTGAACCATCTGCAAACAAGAGTCCAACTGTTGGAGAACACAAATCAGTGTAAAGTAGCCTTATACACAGTATTCATGGACTACCATACTGCTACCATAAAGCCTTCAATTACATAAACCCTGACACATTTTTTGTGGCATTTAAAAAGGAAGGGCTTCAAACGCCAAAAAACACACATGAGTGGAACAGCCTAAATCAAAATGTACCAAGTTCATGAGAAGATTAAAATTAATGGAGGTGCTGTGCAGTGTGACACTTTATCACTGCACCCGTTTACTGCTGCACTGGAAGAAATCTTTAGACGAAACAACTTTCGGGCCAGGGTATTTAATATGGAAAATTCTTAAACAGCCTAAGGTTTGCTGATGACACCATAGTTCAGGCCCATAACCAGCAAGAGCTGAAGAAACCATTAGCTCAATTAAATGATGAAGGAAAGAAAAATGACATAAAAGTGAATAATAAGAAGACAAGGATGATAGGTAACAAGACAGATGAAACAATGCAGAGAATAGAGGTAAGGGTAGATAATGATGTCATTGAGGATGTGAATGAATATATCTTTTCAGATCGAATCATTGGATATAAAATGAAATAGTAACAGAAGTCAATTAAAGAATAACAGCTGGATAACAAAGATTTGGTAAATACTCCACTTTTGTAAAGAAAATATCTACACCCATGTGTTTGAAAAGAAAGATAATGATTAGTGTCATTTCCCTGGCAGTTACTAATGCCTTTGAGACATGGTCACTCACATATATTCAGAAGTGGGAACTCAATGTTTCATGGAACAACATAAAGAGACCTATGCTAAACATCATGAAAAAAGACAAGTGAAGAAACAAAAAGTTGAGGGAAAACACAAAAGGTAAAGACATTCTGAAGAGAATCGAAAGAATGAAGTGGCAATGGGCTGGATATGTGGCCAGGTTGAGCAAGAACAGATTTATAGAACAGCAACGGTTATATGGGCAAGAAATGCACAAGATAGACAAAAATAGAAGTCTATGGAGGGCATCTTCCTCAGCTACTATTCATGCCACGAATAGCTGCCGAGGAAGAAGCAACTCTGAAAGATTGAAATAAAATATTTGGAAACATTTTAGTCATGGAAATCTTTTTCTTTTTTCTTGATTAATATTTCAATGTGGAACAGTGGTCTTGCACCAATATGGCTTATGAAGCAAATACAGTTTTTATTGATTCAATTTTCCTATAAATTGGCCCATTTACTCTAACAGTAATCTGGCATAAAGGTGAAACATTGCTATCAGTCATGTTGGATGATGACAATTCAATTCCATTTATTGTTATTTTCTCATTAATTATTTTATTTGAAACACACCTCTTATATACTGATCTTTTTATAGGTGTATGTTCAGCTGAGAGGGACAAAAGGAAAATTTATGAAGCAATTAGTGAAACATACAGATCAAGAATTAGTATCACAAGATGACCAAAATACTTTTACATTTGCTGCAGGCAGCACCGAAGTTTTTATTATGAAGGGTATTGATGTTGGTGATTTGATTGCTTTAGAAGTTGAGGTATGTTGTTCACTTGATGTAAAGCAATAAGTAAATAATCAATGGTTTTGTTGAAGTGGAGGAGGGGATGTTATGAAGATTTATTCAAAATTTTGAAAATAAGGTTTCCTTAAACTTCTGTAGAAGAATTTATCCAATTGGCTAAACTAAGAACGAAGATATTCTCAAGACTTTTGTAGAAGGATTTATCTAAATATTTATAACTTTAGATTTTCAGAGTAACCAGCCACAAGGTTCAATAATGCCAAATAAAGACCCATGTGACTATGTTTGCGTGAGTTCAAACGTCACTTGGAAGCATTTCCTTGCTCGGCTTACTTATTCTTTCATACTGTAGACATAGATAATGTCATAAAGTTGTTCAATATCAAGGAACAAATGCTATTATTATTAGGGGAATTTACCGTTAGGTGTTGGTACCTTTTGCCCAATTTTCTGCAAGGTACATTTTTTACATGTTTTGGTCAGTCTTCACGAACTTATCTCTCTTGACCTCTTTTTGAGACTTGACCCTGCACCGGCTTTGAAGACAAGTAACTGTATTGTAAGCAGAAATAATGTAGACAAATATACTGGTTTGAAATTAAACACTTTTTGTTGGATATTTCCCCATCCACTGACTCCCAGGAGCTTTAACCTGTCTATATATAATCAGAAATCACTCACGCTTCATGTATATTTACTTGGATGATGCCTCCTCTCCAAGATTGATTATTTTAAAACAGTTTATTTGAACTATAGGCCTTCAGCCTATAGTTTAAATACTAATGAAGCATTAAATGATCATGATTACTTCTTAATGTTTTTTCTTTGTCGTATCTTGCGGTTTTGGGCCTTAGAGCCGTGTATTTGTGATCCCTAAGGTATTTACTGGTTTCCAACCCTTTTTACTTAATTCTGACCCATCATTCATTTTTTCAGTGTTAGTAGCCATAAAATTAAGAATTCACCTTATTGAATGTTACCAAATAAGACCAATGATAGACAATAGAATATTATCTTTGCAGGTAATTTCAGTTACTCATGTTATTGATACCCTACTCCATTTAACGATACACATCATTCTAGCAATATGTTTATTTTCAGCACGATGGCCTGGAGCGAAAGCAAGGGTGGTTTTTAGAAGATATAACAGTGACAAACCAGAAAACGGAAAAGTCTTGGCTATGTCCCTGCCACAATTGGCTGTCACTTTTCGAAAGTGATTGCCAAATAAAACGTATTCTAAAGCCATCAGGGGATGCAAAAACGCAAAGAGTCAGTGAGTACTTTGTTCCCAGAATTACCGTGACTTGGTGTTTTGTAATTGTACAGGTATTGAATAGTTGTTTTAAAGTTACTGCCTGTATTCTGTTTGCAGCTGCATCGAGTTTCAAACAACCAGCTAAAAGTGTTAAAATGCAGATGATAAAATATATTTTTTACTATTCACTATACTTGTATGTTGTGGGGAAAAATAACGTAAAGAGTATGTGAGTGAGTCTTGAACTGTAAATAAAGTTACTAAAGCTAGATTAGAATCCAAGTCATCAGATTTCCGTTAAAAACGACAAAAAGGTATAAGGAGTATTTCAGGACAAAAAAATTTGAACAGCTTTGTGTAGCCTACAGGCAGTTTACCCAAACTTTTATCCTGCCTAATAAAAGAGAGGATAGAAAGACAAAGAAAAAACCCAACAAAGTTAGATGGCTCACGAAAGTTTGTATGACCCCCGAAAAGGTTGTTGCTAAGAATTTTTTTATCTTGTCTCAAGTATAAGAGGCTCAGATAGACCTGTTGTTAGCTGCCAACTACTGTAAACGCTGATCTACCTGTTGTTTTTTACTAGTGGTAATACTTGTTCAGTTTGTTTTTTAACTTAAGCACATATTATGAGTTCGATGTAATGTAATGTAACGACGTATTTGCAATTTGATCTACATTTCCCTTGGCATAATTGTTCTTCTTTGCAGTCGTTCGCGTCCACATCTTTTGGGTTACTATATTTTATGTAAAAAGTTTTGGGACTGCCGTTATCTGCAAATTGTTCTGTAATTGAAGAAGTAATAATTTTATTATAATTAATTATGCTAGTTTAATCATTAGTCTCTTTCATTCTTTCATTTTGTAGTTTATGAAGTGCAAGTTCTCACAAGTGACAAGAGAGGAGCTGGTACAGATGCCCATGTATTTTTAACTTTGTTTGGAAGTAGAGGGCAAACTCCACGTGTTCAGCTTATTAATAGGTATGTAACACATTGTAATGTACGTTTTAATATCTTACAGCTGAAAACAGGCATTTGGAGCCTCATCACTAATATATGCCTTTGTAATGGATTTTTGTATTATTATAAAATGAAATAGACTAAAATAGAATTGTAAAGAGCAGCAGAAAATTTTTATGTTGCAAGCAGTTATATTATATTATTCGATTCGATTCGATTAGATAACGGTATATATATATTCGACACAGGAAATATGTCAAACCAACACTGACAAACTCCTTCAGCTAATAACAATAATATTTGACACAGGAAATGACTAAAGAAAGTATGCCAACATTTACTTGAGTAAATCAAATTTTTATTTATTACTATCACAATTTCAAAATTTCGTCTGTCTACAACTGACTTTATCAAGAAACTGACAAGCAAAAAACGTATGCGTGAAAAGACTGCAAACAAATTGCTAAGTGACAAGATAATTATATAATTGCCATGCAACAAAAATTTATAAAAGACAATTGTCACTGTGGAGCTGTGAAGTGAACAAAAA